>PVJI01001426.1:0-182278 GCA_004026765.1 Micronycteris hirsuta
CCCCTGAGTGTTCCTTCCAAACCTAGAGAATGTCTGGGTCAATGGGACAGGTTATGTACTAACCAGGTGTGGGAGATTGAATGACTACCCCCAATTCTTCCCCCCTGCCTGTATTCACACCCTTGCCCCAGCCTCATTTTGGGCAGAGTAATTCCACAGTCCTTGATTTGGGGCTTGACCATGTGGCTTGCTTTGGTCAGTGGGATGGACTGCCAGTTCCAAGCCTAGGCCCTAAGAAGCCATTGCCATAAAAGAACTTCCCCTGGGTAGCTGCTGCCCCACCATTCTGCCACGAGAGGGTGCTCACAACCCAGAATGGAATTCTCCCAAAATCCTGTCCTCAGAATTGTGACTGCAGTAAACCCAGCCAGGTTTGCCAACCCCGGGACCCCCCACCCCACCCCCCCCCACCCCCCGGTCCAGGCAGTTGGAAAGGCGGACTGAGGCTGTGAGAGGCTGGAATCCAGGATGCCAGCATCCTTGGCCTGCTGCCCAGCGCTGAATTACATCTATTTAATATTTAAAGAAAATTTATTTTTTCAGGTCTTCTATTTCTTCTTGGGTCAATTTGTTAATTTCTCAACAAATGTCCATTTCTTTTTGTTGGCAAATATAGGCATAAAGTTGCTTATAACACTTCCTTATTATCCTGCTAATGTCGTGATAACTACTCTTTTATTCGTGATGACTGTGATTTTTGTTTTCTCTCGCTTTTTCCCTTCATCAAGAAAGACTCTAGTGAGGGTTTTAAAAAGTGTTACCAAAATAAAAGTTAAGATGGTTCACTTTTTTGTCTTCGTGCTTGTTTTCTATTTCATTGATTTCTGCGCTTCCTTTTCATTTCTGTTCTTTCACTTACTTTGGATTTAATTTTCTCTTCTTAATTTGGAACAAGATAATTTATTTTAAACCTTTCTTTTCTTCTAATATAAACATTTAAAGCTACACAAAAACATTTCTATACATTTTGGTGTTTTATCTTCATTCATTCAAAATATTTTCAAATTTCACTTGTGATTTTTTAATTTGTCCCATGGATTACTTTTTTTTTTAAAATATTTTATTTATTTATTTTTAGAGAGAGGAGAAGGGAGGGAGAAAGAGAGGGAGAAAGAGCAATGTATGGTTGCCTCTCACATGGCCCTCACTGGGGACCTGGCCCGCAACCCAGGCATGTGCCCTGACTGGGAATCGAACCGGGACGCTTTGGTTCCCAGCCCACGCTCAATCCACTGAGCTACTCCAGCCAGGGCTGGATTACTTTTTTTTTTAAAGATTTTATTTACTTTGAGAGAGAGGGGAAGGGAGGGAGAAAGAGTGGGAGAGAAACATCGATCATTTGATCTCGAACACCCCTAACTGGGCCAGTGTCCAACCCAGGCCTGTGCCCAGACCAAGAATCGAACTGGTGACCCTTCTGTTTGCAGGCCAGCACCCAATCCACTGAGCCACACCAGCCAGGGCTGTCCCATGGATTATTCAGAAGTATGTTACTCAATTCCCATATATCTGAGGAATTACTGTTATTGATTACTAACTTAATAGCTCTGTGATCAGAAACTGTACTGTATGTTTTTGATCTGCTGAAATTTATGCGATTTATTTTATGACCCAGTCTATGGTCCCTCTTGCTGGGTGGTCTGTGTGCATTATTCAGTCCCATGATCTCTGCTTTTTGCATGAAGTATTTAGTTCAATATTTATTTTTTTTAATTTTTAAGGTAATCTTTTATTTATTTATTCTTCTTATTATTATTTTAAAATAATTACTTTATTGTTGTTCAATTACAGTTGTCTGCATTAGCTCAATGATATTTAAATAATTATCAATATGGTTGGGTTTAAGACTACCGTCTTGGTTTAGTTTTTCATTTGTCCCATACATTCTTTGTTCCTCTACTTGTCCTTCCCTGCCTTATTTGGGGTGAATCAAGTATCATGTAGTATGCCATTTAGTTATTTAATTAACCTTTTAGCAAAACTTCTTTGTGTTGTTTCTAGTGTTTTTTTCCAGAAGTGGAAACATTTTTAACTTATCACATTCCATTTTCAACTAACAGCATTCTCTGCCACAACAACGTCAGAAACTGATAGCATTGATTTCCGTCTCCCCCGCCCGCCCTTGGCGCTCCTGTCACGCACTTCACTTCTGTGTGTCTCATAGCCCAGAAGACACTGGCGTTATTTTTAATCATTATTTTTGAGATCACATTCATATGTTTATATAAAGAGAATTCCAAAGGCCTTTCGTGTTAACCCACATATGGGCCCTTTCTTATGCTCTTAGTTCCTTTCTGCACACGCAAGCCTCAACCTGGTATGCGTTTCCTTCAACCTGAAGCAATTTCTTTAGAATTTCTTGAACCATGCATCTCCTGGCAAAAAAAAACTCCCTAAACTTCTGTTCATCTTAAAATGTATTTATTTCTCTTTCAGTTTTATAAGATATTTTCCCTGGATATAGAATTGTAGATTGATAAAGTTTATTTTCCTTTCCATATCTTTAAAAGTCATCATTCTCTTGTTTTCTGGTCACCACTGTTTTTGATTTTAAAAGTTTGATATTAATCTTGCTGTTTCCCTCTATAAATGTTTCTTTTTTTTTATTTTCTGGGCTGCTTTTAATTATTTTATTTCAATATTTGATTGTCAGAAGTTTGACTATAACGTGTCTAGCTGATTTATCCTCTTTAGGGCTCAATGAGCTTTTTGTCTTTACCAAATTTGTAAAATTTTTGGCCAATATTTTTCAAATATTATTTTTTACCTATTATTTCTCTTCTCACCAATTACATGTATATTTGGCCACTCAATAGTATTGCACAAGTTATTGAAGTGTCAATCATTTTTTACTTCTTGTGCTTCAGTTGGATTATGTTTGTTGACCTTTCTTCAAATTTGATTCTCTTATTGTGTCTAGTATGCTGTTAATTCCATTCCATAAATTTATAATTTTATGTATTATATTTTTCAGTTCCATAATTTCCATTTAGTTTGATTTTGAGCACCCAATTCTCCTTGAATTTCCAATTCTTTGATTTCTTACATAGTGTAGATTATTACATATATTTATCAAAATAATTTTAAAGTATATTTCTGATAACTCCAACATACAGGTCATTGTGGAACTGTGTCTATTAACTGATTTTTTTCTTAAAAAAAAAAAGATTTTATTTATTTATTTTTAGAGAGAAGGGAAAGGAGGGAGAAAGAGAGGAAGAGAAACATCAATGTGTGGTTGCCTCTTGCATGCCCCAACTGGGGACCTGGCCTGCAACCCAGGCATGTGCCCTGACTGGGAATCGAACTGGAAACCTTTTGGTTCCCAAACCGGCACTCAATCCACTAAGTCACACCAGCCAGGGCTGATTTTTTTTTTTTTCTTGACTATGGGTTACACTTTCCTGCTTCATTGCATGTCTTGTAATTTTTTTTTATACCTGACATTGTATCTGGGAAGAATTTATCTCTGGTGTTTAGTTATTTCATATTTTGCTGTCCGTAGCTCTTTGATGACTTTAAAAGGGGGGTGGCCAATGACAGCCCACAGTTCAAATCCAGCTCACAACCTGTTTTGTACAGATCATGAAATAAGAATGACTTTTACATTTTTAAAGGGCCCAGAAGAAGGAGGAGGAGGAGGAGGAGAAAGGAAGAAACAAAGACCATGTGTGACTTTAAAGTATTCACTGATTCACACAGATTATTTGTCAACAGTGGATTTAAAGAAAAAAATACTTTCTTTGTTTGTTTATCCATCGACTGCTTGCTTTTCGGCAAGTAACAAAGGTCTTTCACACCCTTCCACATCTTAGCCAGAAGCAGAACTCTTGTTGTAGTTTTAATTTCTGTTTCCTGATTCACCAAGACTGTGCATCTTTTCATATATGTATTGCTCATTTGAATAGCCTCATGCTTTGTTTGTTTAAGTCTCTTGCATGTTTTCCTACTAGACAGTCTGACTTTTTTGCTTTGTAGAAGTGATTTATATATTCTGGACATCAGGCCTTTGTTAGTTACATTTGTGACAAGTATTACCTCCCATTGTGTGACTTGACTCTTCATTCTTCTCATGGTGACCACATTGAATAGCTCCTCTTAATTCTAATGTATTCAAATTAACATCCTTTTCTCTTATGCTTAATTGTTTAAATGTATGGTCTTCATTTGCAAATTCCAGAAAACCAGAACCGATCTGGTTGGCAAGGTGGGTGGTAGGCATTGATTTTGAGGTTGTCTCGGAAGCAGCTTTTATAAACAGCAAGGTCTATTTGTGGCTTGGGTTTTTGTTGTTGCTAACATTGAATTTATTGAAATAAAAATTAAAAGCGAATATCCTTGAGTTTTTTGCCTTAATTAAATCCTTAATATTCTATGTTTAGATCTGAAAGGGTCCTTACAACCTAGTTAATCAAATCCCTTAAATATTATAGGTTGAATATATATTAACATAACCAATTTTCTTTATAAGTTTGCATCTATAATTAATTTTATTCTTAAACCCTGCAGTTGTTTCTAACAAGCAAAGCCTTCTCATGAACATGGTGAATTTTATAAATCTAATAAAATAAGCTTATACAATTTTGAATGTTTCATCTTTATAATCACAAGATTAAATCTCTTACTAAAGCACACCATTAAAATCAGAATAACTCTAATCTGTCACATGTACCAAATTCTTATGCACAAATAAAATATTCAATATACACAAATTATTTGAAAACATTCAAAAATAATAACACCATTCATTTTATAAATTTTCTCTTCAAATAATTATAAACATGCCTAGGTTTTGAAAAGTTGCCTTCTAAAATGATAGTTTTTAACAGGGATGGTACTGCCCCCTAGGGGACATTTTTGAAATTAGAAGGTGTGTTTTTAGTAGTAAGTGATGGAGAGATGCTCTGGTATTTAGCCCACAGGGGTCAAGGATGCCCCACATTAAAGTGCACGGGGCAATTCCACGCAACTAAAAGTTATTCCATACAAATTTCAAATGCCCCTTCATGTACGTGAAGAATTCATAATTATCTGTGCCTAGAATTTCACCATGTTTTACATGTATTTTTCGCAGAGTTTTGATAGAGATTGAATTTTGCAAGAACTGCAATTGCCTTGCAAAGCACGTAGAGACTGTACTTTGATATGTTCTGAATGTCACTGAGAGTTTCTGACCGTTTCAGAAAGTCATGTTGTGAGTAGCCACATGACAGTGCCTGAGGCAGTCTGTTTGCGCAGCGGTCACATTCGTGGCAATTAGATATGGATCTATGGATAGGGATACGCACATCTATTTCTTAACCTCTTGTTTTGAATGATCAAATGTTTTATAACGTCATAATTTTCAGCTGAATATTGTATTATCTTAAATCTAAACTTAATAAGCAATTTATATCTTCTGCTAAAAGAGTACTTGAGCATATACGTATTGAAATTTATACTTTTTATTACAAATAACTTCCTTTTATTTCTCTTTTACACTACAGTTTGAGCGGTATATCATGTGTAACTAGATAATGTCATGTATGAATTCCATTTCAGGATAGGAGAGATTATTCAAAGAGTTTTTAAACCTTAAAAAAAAATACATAGCCCTAGATTAATAGTGATGATAGTGCTGTGCTGTATACTGGAATTGAACAATTAAGTAAGAGGATGATGGGTAAAGGGAGCATGTGTTTTCCTACTTGAGTGGGAATTAAGAGGTAAGAAAGGGGACGGAGCTAGAATGACCCATGTGGTGACGAATTAGAGTTGGAGACATCAGTGTGAACTCATGTTTAGCTCAACATCAACACAGGTGGTAACAAATAGAAATATGTACAGATATGCGTATGGACAGGGGTTAGTGTGTATCCATCTATTTCCTTGGGGAGAGGAAATGTGTGTATGTACATACGCAGGTGAGAGGGCCTAGAAGCAACAATACCTCAGTAACAGGGGACACACTGTTCATGCAGATGTTCACGTCAAATACCATGCTCTAATAAAGGGACTGGGCCCTCAGTTCCAGGACTGGGACAAAAAATAGACAAAATAAGCCTGTAACATCATATAGAATGAGAAGGTAAGGAAATCCTAGACAGACAGACAGACGCGCACACACATTCACACACACACACACACCCCAGTGTGTCAGAGAGACACAGGAACCAACAGAAAGACTCGCAACGGCCAAAGCCGAGAAAACTTCAGCAACAAAATAATTAAAGTACTATTGGATTATACACCAAAGTATAAAATAAGTGTCAGTGAGTCCATACTGATTTAAACAAATGATTAGATAAACAGGAGAGAGGAGGGGAATCTCCCATGCAGAAGAATTCCAAATAATTTATGAAGGTTCTCCACCCTCAAGGAGGTGGCATGTAACTGCCCACTCCCCACATGTGGGCTGCACGCAGGAGCCCCCTTCCAAAGAGGACAGTGTGGGAAGGAATGTGGGGCAATCACGTCACAGTGGACACCCACAGCCTTGGCCGGGTGGTCGAGCGCAACGTGGACAGCACCAAGCCATGGTGACAGCAGGCGCCTTGGACATGATGTGATAAGAATGGCACTTTACCTCTGTGGTCTTCCTCCCCCGAATCCATAACACTGATCTCATCATGAGAAGAAATCCAGACAGATCCCGGTGAAAAAACATCCTCCAAAACACCTGACCAGTCGTCCTCAAAACCATCAAGGTCATCAAAATCAAGGAAAGTCTGAGAAACTGTCACAGCCTTGAGGTGCCTCTAGCAAGATGACTAACTGTAATATGACATCCTGGATGGGGTCCTGGAACAGAGGACATTAGGTTAAAACTAAGGAAATCTGCATAAAGTATAGACTTTAATTAATAATAATGTGCCGACAGTGGTTCATTAATTGTAACAAATATACCCTATTAACAAACGATGTTAACAAAAAGAAACTGGATGTGTAATCTTGAACTCTGTACTATCTTTGCAATTTTTTGGTAAATATAAAACTTTCTTAGTCCTGGCTGGTGTGGCTCAGTGGATTGAGTGCCAGCCTGTGAACCAAAGGTTCGTTGGTTCGATTCCCTGCCTGGGTTGCAGGCAGATCGCCAGTTGGGGGGACACATGAGAGGCAACCATGCAGTGATGTTTCTCTCCATCTCTTTCTCCCCATTTCCCCTCTCTCTAAAAATAAATAAATAAAATCTTTAAAAAAACTTTCTTAAATAATCAAGTTTATTTAAAAATATGTAGTCCTTAAAGGCAGATAACTACAAAACTTTACCAAGAGATACAAAGGAAAATTTGAATAAGTAGAAAGTTATCATATTCCTCAATGTAAATAATAGATTTTGTAAAGATAATACTCCCTAAATATTTATTCCAAAACTTAGCTCAATTTCAATCAAAATAGCAAAGAATTTTGGGGGAAATTAAAAAAGTATTTTTAAAGTTCATCTTAAGAATCATTAGGTAAGAAGAGCAGGATTTTTTAAACCTTAATCAAAATTGGCACAGATCGTAAATCAGATATTAAATTAATAAATATTAAAACAGTCTAATGTTGTTGCAAGAAGAGATAGGTCATTAGAACAGAATACACAATTCCAAAGTAAGTACACTGGTACCAGTACACAAATTTTGAATATAAAGTTGGAATCTCAAAGCAAAGAGGAATTGAAAAATAATTTAATGAGTGGTGTTGGAACAACTCACTAAGACATACAGGGAAAGCATCCTTTATGTACCACATTAAATTCCAGATGGATTAAAAGTTCATTTTAAAAAGTGAAACCCCAGAAGAACCTAACGAACAAACAGGTGACGACGATCTGGTAACTAGCAGAAAGAGCCTTTTTAGGCATAAAAGGACAAAATCAATAAGCTAAAATGTCGGCAAACTTGCATAAATGGTAAGACTTTTCTGTGTTATAAAAAAAATAACCTCTCCCTCAAAGAAACAGGACAGTGATGAACTGGGAACTTTGCAACATCTGAGAGAATGGATTAATATAGGTAATGCATAACAAGTTTCTGTACACCTGTAAGGGAAAGAAATACTTCAATGGAAAAAAGTCCAAGAACATAAGAAGACTGAATTTTTACAGAGAGGGGAAGGGAGGGGGAAAGAGTGAAAGAAATGTTTGATCAGTTACCCCAGCTGCCTTTCATATGGGCCCAGACCAGGGACCAAACCCAGACCCCAGGGTTGTGCCCTGTAGGCGTGTGCCCTGGCCAGGATCGAGCAGGTGTGCCTCAGCTCACTGGTCAAGGCAGCAAAGGCGTGGGGTTTTTGTGTTTGTATTGTTCTTACAAAGCTAATAGGAGTAACAAAAAAGAAGCATGGATTCTCCCACATACTTTTAGGGGCAATGTAAACCGGTACAATATTTTTGGAGGGCGACCTAACAGGAAGTGTCCATTGCCATAAAAATGCATAGTTTCTGACTCAGCAATTCCACCTCTAATAATGTATGATCAGAAAATACTGTGCACCACGCCATAAGCACTTCATGCCAGGATAATTCATAAAAGCAAATATTACAAAAAATTTAAACTCAAAAAGAGGAGCTGATACACTGAACTATAGGCCATCCACAGGACAGAATGTTTGATAAGTAAAAATCATGTTAAAATTCTGGAAACAGCAAATGTGCAGGTAGGGAAGGAAAACAGAACGGGGGTCCCAGGGTCTGGGGTGCCCTGGGGAGGAGCTGACTCAAAGAAGCATGAGAGAGTTGGGTGCTGGGGGACTGGGTGGTGAAAATGCTCTCCGTCTGAGCGGATTGGTCCATGACTGTGAGTCTGTCCAGACTCATAGACGTGCGCACTGAAGGGCTGAGTTTTACCTCGTGTGAATTACACCTCAATAAAGCCAACTAAAAAAAAATCCTGTTGAAGAATATTAAACTGCCTCGGGGATAAATGAAACAAAATCAGGACTTTGCAAAGGAGTGTGAACAGAGAGACTGGAACTTGGTGGTGGCGGGGTTACATTCAGAGAGTGACGGGAGTGGGGTGGCCTTGGCGAGGTGGACTGAAAGGAGATGCACGCAAATGAAATTAAGTGAAATCAAATAACGTTTTTCCCTTTAGGTTTTGGGTTTTTGTTTTTTGCTTATTTTTAATGGGGGTGAAGGGGTGGGGGTGGGGCAGTGGGGGGGTGGGTACAACTTGGAACCACAGCCCACTGACTTTGATGTCCAGGTACTTTAAACTCTTTTCCGTAGAGCCATCAAGCAAGAGAGAAAACCACCCAAGGAAAACCGCCAGGGGGCAGGAGGGCAGGAGCGCGCAGACCGGCAAGTGCGGTGGGGATTAGGGGTGGGCGAGCTGGGTTGCGCAGGCAGAAGGCGCATTCGTTCCTGCGTTTTGCCAGGGATGAGGAGCTGCGAGGCGCGAGCAGTATCCCCATTGGTTCGCCTGGGAAGTAACATCCCAAGGAGCAGAGTCATTTCCTCAGTGGAGGCTGGACCAGGAAGGCCTCACCATGATAAGTGAGTCTTGCTTTGCCCCAGGGGTGGTGGCCTGGGCAGGGGGCTGGCCTCCCCGGCTCCGATCCAACTCACGAAGGGCCAGAAGACTAGCTGGCTACCGTTCTTCACTGCCTCAAACAACTAACTGTCACCCACCCCACTTTGTCTCCCTAGAGAGAGCAGCCGCTGCTGCAGTGGGAGGAGGTGAGTTACTGGGGCCCTCATCCTGGGGTGGGTGGGGGACTTTGCAGACCCGGCGCTGCAGGCCCCGAACACTCCTTCCACTGCTGGCGCTGCCTGCGTGAGTTTAGGGGAGAAAGCAGTGCTCCGGCGGAAGGGTCCCCTGATCCCTGACCTAGCTGCTCTTCTAGTGCCGACAGATAATTAGCACGCACACAAGACTTCATCTGAAAGGGCGGTTGCAGCTAAAACTGCAGTGGTTTGGTTCACCCCCCACACTCACACACAAACAAACTCGAGCCCAGGGAGAGGTCGTGACTTCCTCAGCAAGTTAGAGATCCAACCAGGGCTATGCCTGGACCTCCTCTGATGTCTCGGCCCATCCCCCTCCTCCCCCCACCCCCCACCTCCCACCTTCTTTACCTTGGCGCCTGTCTCCAAGTTGCTGCCTCCGGTATGGTCAGAGTAGACTCTGTCAAGGAATTCCTAAGGGGGCGCACCTCCCTGAGCGCACGTGTTGACCTGGCCCCTCCTCCCCGCAGCTGTGGCCGTGGGCGCGGTGCCCGTGGTGCTGGGCGCCATGGGCTTCACTGGGGCAGGCATCGCAGCCTCCTCTTTAGCGGCCAAGATGATGTCAGCGGCCGCCATAGCCAACGGGGGTGGGGTTGCCGCCGGCAGCCTGGTGGCTACTCTGCAGTCGGTGGGTGAGTGTCCTGAGCAGGAGGAGGAGGGAGGGAGGATGGGGCCTGGACGGGATTCAGCCCAGAGGCTGAGCCTGAGGGGCGGGCCTGCCCTCTCCCTCCGGTTCGGTGGTCCTCTGTGCCCCTGGTCCTTTGTCTCTCCCTCGCTGTCTTCTTTCTGGCTCTTTCTGAGTGAGGTTTGGGGTGGAGTGGAGGGGTGTGGGGTTCTGGGAGGGAGGGGAAGGGAAGGAGCCCAAGGTGAGTGATGTCCGGGCTATGGGTCCTGATCTACCCAAATCTGACACCTGGGGGACCCACTGAGGCCTCACTCTCTGGCCTCTGTGATCTCCTGCGTAAAGTGAGGGGACCTGTAACTCAAAGCCTGTGGCGACTCTCCTCTGCCTCCCACTTCCCATGACCCCACCCTGTCTCTTCTCTCTCTGCCACCTGCAGCATCCTCTACCCAGAGCAGAGCCCTGCAGGTTTCAGGACCTACTGGACGGATCCAGCTGGGATCTCCCAGCCTCAGACCTCCTGTGGGTCCCCCAGCCACTGGCCACTGCATATTCCCTGTGCTCACCCCTCTCTCCCACAGGGGCAGCTGGGCTCTCCACAGCATCCAACATCCTCCTGGCCTCCACGGGATCCGTTTTTGGGGCCTTGCTGGGAGGTTCAAAAAAGTCACCCCCTTCTTCTCCAGCTGGACCCAGAGCTGAAAGGGACAGGCCAGGAGAAAATGCATCCCAAGTCAAACCTCTGAAACCCCCACTCAGGTCAGAGAAGCATGAGAAATAAAGAGCACGTGCAAACATGCCTCCCTGTCTCCCTCCTTGCCGCCCTGGCTGGGATGCTGTGAGTTAGTGGGCTCTGGTTCTCCCCATTGTTCCAGCCTGCCTTGTCACAGAGGGGCATCAGGGGTGGCAGGCTGATGAAGCACAGAATCAGTCAGCAGGGGGCTTTGGCTGGTCCTTGTCTCACAAGGGATGGGCTATATAACCCAAGGCCATTCACAGCCCTGCCGTGGGCCTCAGTTTACCCCTCATTCAATGTTGGGGTTGATAAAGCTTCCTGTTGGGAGGCTGGGCTGAGGAGTAGCCAGGATGCATATCGAGCCACTGGCCTGGGAGCCCTTGGCCCTTCCTCCTGAATGGGCACTAGACGTCCAGAGACGAGGGACGCTGGCCTCCCCTGCACGACCTCAGAATTCCTGCGGGGGAGCTGGCAAGCACACCGCCAGGACAGTGCAGCATGCCAGACGTTACAGGGGCTCCGGCACTTCACGGGAAGGAGACCGAATCACATGCCACTGCGCCATGTCTGGGAAATCAAACAGGAACCGACCTTCAGCTCCTACCCTGGCGACAAGGGCTTTTGGGTGGCCCTCAGTCTCTACTCACCTCCAGGATGAGGTCTTTTTTCCTGCCAGAGAGGTGTCATTCTCTGGAGGGTTGGGTTTTTTTGTTTTTTTTTTTTTAAGGATGAAATGTAAAATAAATAAAACTAGTTCTAAGACTTCTTACACCCAGTAGGCGGTTTTGAGGAGGCCTCGGGGTGCACCGCTGCATTTTGTAGGCCGCCCCACGGCCTCGTCAAGAAGACTGCTCAGGGTGTAGAAAGCTGCCACCAGAAAAACCCCGACGGCACACACAGGCATAACTTTTCTTGAACCCCTGAGAGAGCAGATGTGGCAGGGCCCCCGATGGCCTGAACTCTCAGGAAAGTCAGGTGCCTGCAGGGAGAGCTCTGGGCTGCCTGGGGCTGAACACAGGAGGGAGGGGCTCCGCAGTGCAAGCAGGTGAGGATTCAGCTAAAGGTCTTAACTGATTGCTCAAGGCCAAGTATGAGCTAGTGTCAGGGTGTGGGACCCTGAGGAGCTACAGACCAACCTACAGGTTCTTCTCAGAGGACCTGCCGGGTGCTCCCAAGAAAGATTAGGGGCAGGCAGAAACCCAGAGAAAACCTCCCTCACTGAGGCAAGACCTGCGGCCCCCATCTTCCTTCTCCCGAGGAATAAGCCTTTCACTGCTGAGGGAAGGGCAGTAAACCCTGTAACCCACCCCACACCCCACATCCCACAAAACACGGATGAAGATCATGGCAGATGGGAAAGAAAATGAGAAGAAAAATCACCCCTGAAGTGTGGGTGCAGAACTTCTTGGACCAGTTGGAACCTGCCCACCACCAGGAGAGCTGCAGGGCTATGGAGAAAGCCCCACCCCCAGGCCCAGACCCCTCCCCAGGCCCACTGAGTCTGCCTAGACTGATGGGCCCCGCAGGTGTGCAGAGAGGCCCACTCCAAGACGCACACACAAAATGGAAGCCTAAAGCTCAGGCTGGAGCCGACACAGAAGAAGCAGGCTCTACAGGAAGCACAAGGCACGCTAATCTGAAGCAGGCAGTGCACAGGCAGTAACCACAGCGAGGACAGCACCCGAACCCAGCTCAATCAACCAGACGAGATTGGTCGGGCCTCCCACGTGCAGGCCCAGCCGAGGAGGCATACCTACTTCCGGCCACAAACACTGCTCAGCTCTGTCCCTGACTTCTGCCGCAGACACTGGTGGAGATCCACCCCCACGTACCCCCCGACACTTCCAGTACCTGCCTGCTGCCCCCACTGCCCCCACCTGTGACTCCCTCCCGGAGCAGGAGGCCCACATGCTTGCCTGGAATCATCAGGTGTTGGTCCCTGAGGGATGGCCCTCGGCCAATGATGGGTTTTAGGCGGGAGATAACCGTCCTCAGGTGGGACAACTCAGGCCAGTTCCACAGGGTCTCCCAGAGGTCAGGAGGGTTGAGCCTCAGTTGCCCACAGTGCAAACTCACTCATTAATGGGCCCTTTTCTGGCTGCCTGTCTGTGCCTGTGTCATCCCCAGTCCCTCGTCTGTGCTCCCTAGAGTCACCTCCGAATAAACCACTGCACTCAGGTCCTTGTTTCGGGGTCTCAGCCCAAGATGGCTTCCAGCCCCACTTAGCCACAGCACTCTATCGGATTGTTCCTGACATCCGGCTGGCTTCGGGCCTCACCCATCTCCTTCCCTCAGGAGGAGGTGCTGTCTCCGAGTGGCCTGCCTGGGGCCCAGACCCCAGGTCTGTCAAATCCCAGCAGAGAGCACAGCTCAATTTAGGGTCAAGTCAGGGTCATGGTCTACTCTGATTGGTCAGCGCCAGGGCAAGGGTCATTGCAGTCACTGCCATTGGTCCCAGCGTCACCCACCTGGTTTTGCTGCTTTTCTGGGCCTGGAGCCGAAATACAACTGAGGCCTAGAGTCACCTCCAGGGAGGAAAGGCCAGGGGTGAAGAGGTTCCCTGGCAGTGAGGTCCTTGTTTTCCCGGTTTTGCCCCCGCCAGGCCTTCTGCCCTGGTGACCATCTGCACCTGGCTGTGAATTACTCGGCCACTGTGCTCAGCTCTCTGTCTCAGTTCCCCTGTCCCACTTGCCAAGGAATTTTCCTAGCTTCCTACTCTCCTGTCTCAAGCCCACTTGTGAAATCTCTCTTTCATCACGTAACTTTACATAATTACAGGAGTGAAGTGCCATCCCATTCACAGAATCCACCCACACCCAAAGGTTGGGGAGTATACAAGGGTAGGGGTCACAGAGAGCCATGCTTAGATTCTTCCTAGCGTTGAGGCCAAACCTGGGGGCCAGAGAGAGAGAACTAGGTCAGTGCCAGAGAACCAGAGAGGAGTGGGGAAGGAAGTCAGGACACAGAGTCCAGAATGCTGGGTCCTCTTGGGGAGGCCTTGCAGAACTGCATGCTGGGCCCTGGCAAGGAGGGAGGTCCGCCTGTCCATCCTCCTGGGTCCAGCTCAGACCCAAGGGCCGTTCTTGTGGGGAACTTGGACTTCGAGTCAAGATGGGGTATCTTAACTTCAGCTCCAAGGAGGGCCTTTGGGAGTGCTGAAGAACACCTTGAAGGTGGAGGCATTATTTTGAGAATGTGTGCCTTTTGGGGGGAAAAGGTTCACAGCTTCTATCAGATTCTCCAAGGCATCAAAGAAAGGGGAGAAAAGCCCTAGCTGGTATAGCTCAGTGGATTGAGCGTGGGCTGGGAACCAGACGGTCCCGGTTCGATTCCCAGTCAGGGCACATGCCTGGGTTGCAGGCCAGGTCCCCAGTGGGAGCCACGTGAGAGGCAACCATACATTGCTGTTTCTCTCCCTCTCTGTCTCCCTCCCTTCTCCTCTCTCTAAAAATAAATAAATAAAATCTTTAAAAAAAAAAAGAAAGGGGAGAAAGAAAAAGAATCAAGTAGTGAATTAATCAACACCCCATGGGGTTTATTCTTATGGCTGGGGAGCAACCAGGCTCCACTGACCCCACGGGGAGCCACTTGAGGACACAGATGAGCTGTTTAACTTTCTACAATGCCCACCAGACTCAAGATTTTAGGTCCTGCTAGGCCGCCGGCAGCACCTGGGACAGGGTGCAGGGCTGTGAGGGCAAGCTCCCCTTTCCCAACATTCCTGCTATGGTCTGAATGTTTGTGTCCCCCCCAAAACTCATGCTTAATCCTACCCCCCAAGGTGATGGTGTTAGGAGGTGGGACATTTGGGAGGTGTTTGGATCATGAGGGTGGACTCTTCACGACTGGAATTTAACGTGCCTGTAAGGAGACCCCAGAGAGCTCTCTTGTCCCATCTGTCAGGGGAGGGCCCGGTGAAAAGAGGGCTGTGCAGGAAGCAGACTCTCACCAGACACCTACCTAATTTGCTGATAGCTGGGTCTTTGCCTTCCAAGCCTCCAAGACTGGAAAAAATAAATTTCCATTGTTTGTAAGCCACCCATTCCTTGGGATTTTTGCTACAGCAGCCCAAATGGACAGGGATGCTGCTGTTACATGCCTTGCTCTAGGTCCCCAGAGCCCTGGGCTGGCCTTGGGCAGTGCGCTGATCAGGGGCGGGGCGGTCCCTCCCCCCAGCAGACCACGAGCCCTGCACAGGAAAAGGCGGGGTTCCCCAGCACCCAGACCAGGCCTGAACCACATCACGTGCTCACAGTGTGTGGAAAGGGAAAGTGAATCAACATGGGAGTGAATTTTCTATCCTTTCGGGATGAAACCCATCCTAGTGATAAGTTTCTACCTGACTTTGTTCTGGGAAGAGAAGCACATTTTGGGACCAGGGCCCTGAAGCAGAAAGGTCACAGCCCCGAGGAACCCAATTTTCCTTCTAGCTGAGGACGGGAGGAACGGCCAGGGCCAGGGCAGGGATGTCGCAAAGACTGTGCTTGGGAAACCTGAGCCAGGCCACTCAGGGAATAGCCGTTGGCTGTGTAGAGGCTAAGGGTGGTGTGGTGAGTGTGTTACAGGTTAGGTAACTAGGGAGCGGGGCGGGAGCGGGGGGACCCAAATCTGGCAAGAGAACATGTCCTGCTCCCCGAGAAGGGAGGGGACAGGGAGAAAACCCCAGGGTAGGGGTGTTGCAGGAGAAAGGAGGGGACAGGGAGAAAACCCCGTAGATTGACATCCAAACTGACACTGCAGGACAGCCGTCCCTTCCCTGGGGCTGCCGTAAACAGGTGGCTTGGTTGTGCGAGCTGTGTGGACTGGTCGCCCCTCCTTGGGCTGAGATATTCGTGCGCCTGTGCGCAGCTGGGAAACTTCTGCCCCTGTTTGCAAAACGGAAGCCAGAAAAGGGGCAAAGACACTGGGGAGCTGACAAACATGGTGGACGTTGGTGCACATTGGTGAAAAAGCCCGATACTTTGTCATGCGTGGGTTTCTGGGCCCAGCTCAGACCCAAGGGCTCCCCTTTCCCAATATCCCTGCTATGGTCTGAATGTCCCATGCAAGTCTTTGAAACAGAACATGCTGAGAAACACGCATTCTTTTCCTCTCTCTTCCTTGCCCCTCGCCCCCAGTCTGGGTGGGAACAGGAGTGCTCATGGGACCTGGCAGGCAGCAGGCACCGGGCTGCATGCACCAGGCCCCTTCCCGCCACATGGGTCCCAGACTGCTTCCAACCTGAGAGAGGCACAGCCGGGGAAGTTCCTCGGGCCCCGGGGCGCAGGCAGCCTCAGGTGCCCGGCCGATGTATGGGGCTTCCCCTGAACTGGAGACCTGGCAGCGCACCACAGACCCCAAGAGAGACAGAAGCTGCTGCTAGGGAAGAACTCACAAGTGCGCACCACAGACACTCTGAGGATGGAGACCCGTCTGTGTAGTCGTCTTGAGCTCCGAAAGGACAGATAAGTAATGACGGGGAACTTCTGGGCATGGGTGTGGATTTTAGTCTTTCTGAAACAAGGGAATTTCTGTGCTTTGTGCAAGGGGTTGGCTTGGAGCAGGGATGCTCTCACCCCCTCAAATTGGGTACCCTGTTACTAAAAGCCTTTTTCCTTCCCCACGAATGTTTGTGTTATGTTTGTGCACACTGGCAGGTGGCAGGGCCCCAGGCTACTCAGTTACAAGCATGCAAATGACACTCAGGCTGTCTGGTAAGCGGCTCCAAACTGGATGAACTCCTATCCCCTCAGTTCCTGCACAGGAACTGAGCCAACGCCCACCCTGGCTGGGATCTTTGAGGTCATTTAGATCAACTCCCCATTGAGAGAGGAGCAAACACAGGCCCGGAGAAGAGCTGACCTGCCCAGCCTCATATTCGGAGTCAGAAGCTGGGCGGCGCAGCTTCCAGTCTTCTTGTTCACATTCCTTTCCGCTCGCTGCACCCTGACACCATGTGGCTGTGACCACGCGGTTGGGAAAGAGAAGCGAGCCCCATCCCTGTCCTGGACTGCGAGTGAGAAGGGGATCCGGGAGAAGTTGCAACAACTCATTTTTATTCCTTATTTTCCTCTGGGGGTACAGAATGGGGCACATTGTCACCCTGGGTCTGGTCCCCGCTGCGTAAGGCTGGTGGGCAGGGCCCTACCTGGTCCCCTTCTCTGCACTGGGAGCAACAAGGAGCTACACCATGAGGGACGCCAGGGCTGACCCAGTGGAGCCCAGGATGATTTTGGATGGCACAGACAGTCCAGCTGCTCCTGGAGAAGAAGCAGAGGGTGAGCGGGGAGGGACCAGCAGGCAGAGACAGCTCCGTGGACAGGATCATGATGTTGGAGATTCTAGCACCTCTCAGGGGGGCCCGAGGCCCAGGCACCCACCTAAGACCCCCTTGGCTTCCCCAGACCCTCAGATCTCTGCATTGGGAGGGTTGCTGCAGGCAGCTACCCAGTGGCATGAATTCCAGGGGATAAACTGCGAGCTGGAAGCTGCCTCACTCTCCAGGGAAAGAGGCTGAGCCCCAGGTGAGCGAAGATGCTCCGAGTAACCCAGCAGCCCACTTTGGGCAGAGTCCGCCTGAACCCACGCACACCCCAGGCTGGGGCCCTTCCCTCCCTCCTACGGCTCCCACAGAGAAACCCAGAGAGAAGGCATGGAGGGTGGGACAGAGGCACAGAGAGTTGAAAGATCACTGGGGCGAGGATCTGGGCTGGCCCCTCTGAGGTTCCTGCCCTTCTTGTCCCCCAAGGACACTCACCCACAGACTGCAGAGTAGCCACCAGGCTGCCAGCGGCAACCCCACCCCCGTTGGCAATGGCGGCTGCTGACATCATCTTGGCCGCTAAAGATGAGGCTGTGATTCCTGCCCCAGTGAAGCCCATGGCACCCAGCACCACGGGCACCGCGCCCACGGCCACGACTGTCCAGGGAGAGGAGCTAGGTCAAGGTACACTCAAAGAAACAGACCCCCCTCCCCCCACACCGTTGCTCAAGCTAGGGAGAACAAGAGGGTGGAGAAAGGGGTGAACCTGGAACTTGGGAGAGACTATGGGCCTGGCCAGCAGTCACAGGAAGAAGTGGGGACAGCAGGAAAGGCTGTGGGGTCACTGGGGATAGGGCTCTGGGCCCGGCTCTGGCCTGCAGCAGGACCTTCCTTGGCAAAGCCATTTGCCCTCTGAGTCTCAGCTTCTGCACTAGGAAGATGCAGCAACCAGGGCGCGGCTCCCGAGCTCCTTGTCTTTGCTGAGGAAATCTGTGATACAATCGATCTTACCCTCCAAGGGGCCTAGTGTGAGCAGGGAGCACATCCTGAGCTCTGCCTAAATCCCAGTGAGTCCCAACTTGGGCACTCGATGGCGTCACCACAGGGCTATCGGACCCCCTGGAGCTAATGGCCTCTCTTTAATGCCCTACCTGTTCTGACTCTGTACTGGCCTCACAATAATCCTCGGTGGGCAATATTGGCCCATGTGTCAGAGGAGAAAATGGGAGCTCAGAGGAGTTCAAAGACATGTCCAAGGTCACACAGCCCATGCTCTGCAAAGAGGAAATGGGGCTCCTGCCGGGGCTGCCTCCACACCAGAGTTGCCGTGACCCTCCTTGTTTCAAGATCCGTTTCTCATTTCCAGTCCCTTGCTCCCTGCTCATCTCCATCTTCCCATCTCCTTCCCCACCATCTATGTGAGGCCTGAGGCAAATGTGGCCTCGCACAAGGCCGGTTACTCCCCAAATCCTGGCGATGGGGAGTTGAGTCCCTTCCCTAAAGAGGCTTACCTCCTCCAATCACCGCTGCAGCAGCCTTGTCTGGAAACCAAAAGAATGTCATGTGAGTAGAGCCACACTGGCCTCCCTTTCACTCCCTGAGTTCAGGACCCACCTACAGGGAGGAGACTGTCCCCATGCTCCCCGGGACTTCACTCAGAGCCCTGGGATTTCCAAGAAAGGGGACTTCACAGCCCTGGACTTGGTGAGGATTGCCGGGGAGTCTGACTGCAGAGGCAATGGGCCTGTCCTCAGTGAGTGTGCGGCCTTGGCCTAAAGTTACCTGGAGGTGGGGCGGGGTTTGAGGTCCTTGCACCTCGAAGCTCAGTCATCAGTTACAATTTTGGTTGGGGTTGATCTGTCTGCTGATTGGCTGGGGGTTTGTGGGAAGATCAGAAGTTATCCGTTTCTCTCTCTCTGTCTTCCAAACCATGTTTGGTTGGTTAAAACCAAAAACAGAAGGAAAGCAAACAAAACCCTAGCAAACCGCTGCTGCATTCCTTCCCAGCGAAGAAAGACTTCTTGGCCAAGTAATTTAGGGCGCGGTCATTTGAAAGGGGCCAGGAGAGACGAAGGGGATGGCGGTCATTCTCTCTGAGCCAGGGTATCAGTTCGTCTAAAACTGTTTGCTTAGTGGAGAAATTTATAAGCTCCTTAGACAGCAATCCCTCTTCATGTAGAAAGAATGTGCTTCATTTGCACTGCTTGGCTGAAGTCAGAGGCAGTGTTGAATGCTTGAATGCTACTTGAGAGCCATGCCTGAATGAGTCGAATGAACGCTGCTCATTCTCCAGGGCCTGACTTGTTGCCCCCTCCTCCAGGAAGCCACCCAGATTCTCCCAATCAGAATTCATCCTTGCTCCCCTGCGGCTGGAGCCACCCAAAACACTGAATCATACTGAGGTGTGCATGGGCTTGACTCCGTAACACTGTGGGTCCCTGGGGAGCAGGCAGAGGTCTTGGTCTGCTGCCCTCTAGTGGCCAGGGCTGCAATCTTTGGGGCTTGTGGGGGGCCAGGAGTTCTAGAGATAGTAAGATGTGCAGCAGTGAGCTCAGCCAGCTCCCCAGGGAGACAGCCTTGAGGTGGCAATGAAGGAAGTAACAAGAGAGGGGCATGTAAACCAGAACTGAATGGTCAGAAGGGCCACCTGGGTGGGCTATGAACCAGAGACTCAAGAATCGAAAGCCCGTTTAGAATGTACTTGCTGCTTGGCGGTATTGCTTGGCAAGCCAGCAATGCCAGGCTGGCTGGCGGCTTGGCATACAGAGGTTCCAACGTCAGAAGGCCAAGGGGAAATGGGTGCTGTTTGACAACCTGCCTGCTGGGCGGCCCCCGAGGTCACCCAGGGGTGGGGAGGGTGGCCCGTCGCTCTGGGCTATTCCAAAGCTACTGTGCCCTGAGGCCTCCTCCCAAGGCATAGGCACAGAATTTCCTTCCTAGTCCAGTTCCCAGCTGCCTGACCCTCCCTTCCCGTCAGAGGCCCCTGCACCACGGTGTCTGCAAGTGTAAATGAGGGACAATATTATCCTCCTCTGGGGTTGTTATGAGAAGTAAACCAACTGATAAATGTCCACTGCTGTTGCAGGCCGGCTTACACCCGATCCATGAGCACTGATTTGTGGAGGACCAACCCACACCCATTTCTTGGCACAGTCAGAGTGGGTGGGACGCCTCTGCACAGCAGAAGGCGACCATGCGCAGTCCCACTATCAGTCTCACTCCTTGCCTGCTTGTTGGCCATCCCCCCACATGAAAGGGTTAAGGAGAGGAATTAAGCCTTTAGCAAGCCAGCCACCTAAACACTGAAAGCAGAAGCAACTGCTAATTGCTAGAGAAGCCATTTACTAAGAAATGTTTTATATAGTCTTTCCAAGGCTAAAAATTTACTACTGAGCAGGAATGTTTATTATTAAGACTAGATAAATAAGAAGCTTTAACTAAAAATAACAGACTAAAAGATTTTGGTAAAGGTTAAACATTAGTTTTATATCTCAGAGAAATCTAGATAGGCCATCTAACTCCTGATAGGCAGCCAAACATCTAAGCTCTGACAAATGTAGCTAATGGTTAAGGATGACTGCCTACGTGACATTCCCCTTAAATCTCAAAAGTACAAAGAGCAACCTCTGCCTACATCTTTAACTCAGGGAGACCTAAGACTTTAAAACTATATGGTTAGCCATTAACTAGGACCTAAGAGTTTTGTAGTTTAATACTGTTTCCTGGCTAATAGATTAGCAAACCTCCTTATCATAGCATCCATTTGTTTAAGCCTAGGTGAAAATTAAAGTACTCTTGTATGTCAACCTTTTAGAGCTGTTAATGATTTATAGTTTTTTCTACTAATTGTAAAAAGAAACCTCTTAAAAATAAAGGAAATTTTTCTGTAGTAGTTCAGTCAGTGGGAGAGAGCAAAGACTCCTGACTGGGCCTCCAGCATTCAGAAAAAGAGTGTTGGACTCATTTCATACCGCCTTGCCATCCATCCTCTGGTGTACCCGAAGAAGTGCGGAGGCTGGTCCTCCGCACACTGCTAAGCCTAGTGACCAGGACTTCACAGCATTTTGAGAAAAATCTAGATGTTTTTTTGTCATCTGCTGAGGAGGGATCAGTGTTCCCGACAAGCAGGAGGGACGGTTGGCTGTGGCCCAAGCCCTAACCTTTGGTCACACTTCTGTGCACTCAGTGGGGGCCCACGGAGGGCGTCTGTTACCCAAGGCCAGTTACCTCCAAGTAGGTCAGCAGTCAGGGCCTTGGCAGGGAGTTCCAATAGGTAGGAGTCATGCAGTGTTCCCAGCAAGGGTCCCACAACCAAAGCAGCAGAGTCCAGGACAGCACTGGCCGAAGCAGCCAAGCCCAGGGCATCAATGGCCGAAGCAGCCGAGCCCAGGGCGTCACTGGCCGAAGCAGCCGAGCCCAGGGCGTCACTGGCCGAAGCAGCCGAGCCCAGGGCGTCACTGGCCGAAGCAGCTGAGCCCAGGACAGCCCTGGCCAAAGCAGCAGAGCCCAGGATGGCACTGGACAGCCCTAGGGCGGGAGGGTCACAGAGTGGGTGCATAGGGGCCTGATGTCAGGCTGTGGTCAGGGCCTGTTCCCTCCCCCATTCCATACGATGCTATTTGTGCTGCTGGGGCAGGAGGACCCATGGGTGTCCACCCAGGGGAGAGAAAGAGGTCAGTGGTGGTGGGTACACATGCGATCACTTTGCAGCAGTGGGAGCAAGGATTGGAGGCTCACCTAGCGACATGGACAGGTGTCAAAAACTTAGTTTTTCATGCAAAGAAAAGCAACAGAATGAGATAGACAACACACTATTCTGTAAGTAAATGAAAACATGCAAACAGAAGATACCTATTTTGCAAGAATATGTATGAAAAACAGATACACATGAAACATATGGGAAAGGCTGACTTTGGGGGTGGGGACGAAAGAGAAGATAAACAGCAAACTAAAGAAACAAAACCCAGGAGGGTGCTCCCATGAACTAACAAAGAAGACGGGACCAAACTGAAGAGTTTGTTACAATCAAGGCTCTGGACATGAGCCCGACATTACAAACTGCTACCAAGGGCCAATCTGGGCGCACAGGCAAACACTAAAGGCAGTGAACTTGGGCGGTGAGCCCAGGGGCAACAAGGGCCAGGGAGCAGGAGCCAGGCAAGGTCCCTGCAGTCTGGGCGGGAGAGTGGGGAGTAGACCCCCTGAGCCCCCGCCCCGCTAGGTCCTGCCTCCCTCTGACCCCCCTCCCAGAAAGACCCAGGAGAGATGCCCAGGGCAGGGCAGGGCAGGGGAGAGAGGCCGCAGGTGAGGAAGCCACCTTTTCTGTCCCCACAGTCCCTGAGCAGGGCCCTCCCTGTGCCCCCCTCTCCAGCCACCTCCTCAAACCCCCACCAGCCCTTCCAGGAGCACTCACCCACTGACTTGAGTCTGGCCAAGACACTGCCTGAGACCGCCCCACCGGCTTTGGCCAGGCTCACTGCGGACATCACCTTGGCGAGGGAGGAGGCTAGGACAGCTTCCATGGTGCACAGAGCAACAAACACCCCTTGTAGCCAAACCTGCAGGAAGGGTGGAGTTCTGACGGGGATGGGGAAGTTGCACCTGGGTTCCCCCTACTCCTCCCCCCACCCCTCCCCTGCCTCCTGGCCACCTTGAAAGGCGTTCCAGTGGAGAATAGATAGAGAAGCTTCTCAGAGCTTGTGGGGCAGCAGGTCTGGAAAGCGTCCAGGTGTGGGAGCTGGGGTTATGAAAGGACCTCAATGTGGGAGGTGGATTTTATTTCCTGAGGAGGGCTGCTTCCTTCCTCCTGGAAACGCCAGCATCAACTCCTTAGCGACTCCTGGAAGTCCCTAAATCTCCGCATTACAACTTAGAAAGTAGCAGCATAAGTACCAATCCCTTTTCCAGGTTACCCTGGGTTCCTGCTCTGATGCAAGCTCCTCACTAACAGTGATGAAGAAGAGAATACTATCTTCCTTTCATAAATGAGAGAACATTGTCTGGCACAGAGAGGGCGAGTGATTCACCCAAGGTCCAGCTGCTTCCAAGGCACAGGCTTGGAATGGCTTTGATCTGCTTCCCCGAAACATAATTGGTCTCTTCCCCCTGCCTATCTCACCCCCACCCAGAATGGACCAGGCTCTTTGTCCCCAGAGTCCCAGAGCCCAGGGGCTGGTGGGGGCTGGAGTCCCTTCCCTCCCCAGACCCACTTTCTCTCACGGCAGATTCCCTGTTGAGAAACAGAACCACGCTCTATGAGCGGATCCACAGGGGGTCCCCCCCCCCGCCCCCTGTCCACTGCTTGAGCCCACCGCCACCCCAGGCTGGGGGCCACAGCAAGGAGCAGCTCTTGCCGGCCCCCCCACCCCGCCCCCGTGTCTTACCCAGAGGGAAAGATTTTCTGAAATGTGGAACTGAGCCCCGGGACTTGAGTTTGGACAACATCTGGGAGGTGTGGCTCTGGATGTCTGGAGCAGCTCCGCCCCTAGGGATACAAGGGGCAAACACAGTAGGTTTCATTTCAAATGAAACTGAAACTACACTTGTTTTACAAGAAACTGAAACTATAGCCATATTGTCCTCCTTTCCCAGTCGATGGAAAATTTTTTTTAATGTAATTACTTTATTGTTGTTCAATTACAGTTATCTGCATCCTCTCTTCTCCCCTTCTCCCTCCCCCTCCAACCCCACCTCCTTCCCCAGCCTCCCTCCTCCCCCTTGGTTCTGTCCATGTGTCCTCTATAGTGGTTCCAGAAAACCCTTCTCCCCATTGTCCCCTCCCCCCTCCCCCCTGGCTATTGTTAGACTTCTTAATTTCAATGTCTCTGGTTATGTTTTGCTTGCTTTCTGCTTCTGTTGACCCCTGGCCACTGTATCCACCACTGTCAGCTGATGGAAGACACTTTGCTATTTAAATCAGGGATGGAGTGTTCTCTCTCTGCATAATAAAGACCAGGTGAAATCTGATCAAAGTTATATTGTAAAAGGATAAATATTAATTTCTAATGGACACAAGCAGGTGGTTTTCAGAAGAGCCTCAGTCCAGGGGTGTCCAACCTTTTGGCGCCTCTGGGCCCCCCTGGAAGAAGAATAGTTGTTGTAGGCCACACCTTAAATATACAAACACTAGTGAAAATGATGAGCAAAAAAAAAAAGATTTTAAGTAAATTTACAATTTCGTGTTGGGCCATGCGTTGGACACCCCTGCGTGCAGTGGACGCGTGTTCAGCTACCCCACAAGTCTGTACTGCGGGCCCACCATGCTAGACACGGACCTAGGCCCTGCACTAGATCCAGGACCAAACTAGACCAAAATATGGGTCCCCGTGGAGTTTACACGCTGTAAGGGCAAACAGGGTAAGATAAACAACTGAGTATACAGCGTGTCGTTTGAAGACGCACTACAGCAGACGGAGGCAGAGGAGGAAAGTAGTTCCAGGCAGAAGGAACAAGATGCAAGGAGCCCAGGTAGGAGAAGAAGAGGGAGGGAGGCAGGAAGTGATGTCAGAGGTTAACGGGCAGCCAGGCTGTGCGAGGCCTCACGAGCCGCTGTTGGGACTGGACCCTGCGCTCTGACCCAGATGGGAAGCTGGTGCGGCTCTGACGCAGACAGATGACAAGGTCAGGTTCACTACCGCTGATGCTACGCTGAGAGCAGACGGAAAAGAAATGTCTGTCATTTAAATTTAAATATTCAGCATGAGTAGTGCTGTTGCAGGCCATGCTACACCTGATCCATGAGCACTGATTTGTAGAGAACTAGCCCATACCCATTTCTCAGCACAGTCGGATATGGAAGGGACGCCGCTGCGCAACGGCAGGCGACCGGGGGCAGTTCTCCCCAAGTCTAGCTTATGGCTTGCATGATGTAGATGTGGCAGTGCTCGTGGACCTCTGAAAGCAAGGGCCTCAAACTGCTAGCCTACTCCCCCACCTGAAAGGGTTAAGGAGAGGAGTTGAGCCATTTAGCAAACCAGCAACCTGAACAGTAAAAGCAGAAGCAACTGCTAATTGCTAGAGAAGCCATTTACTAAGAAATGTCTTATACATACTTTCCAAAGCCAGAAATTCACTACTGAGCAGGAATGTTTATTACTAGGGCTAGATAAATAGGAAAGTTAGGAAGATTTTAGCTGAAAATACTAGATTTTAGTAAAAGGTTAAACATAAAGACTAGTTTCACATTCTCAGAGAAATCTAGATAAGGCCATCAGCCCTAACAAATGTAGTTAATAGTTAAGAATGCCTTTGCCTACGTGACAGTCCCTTTAAATCTCAAAAGTACAAAGAGCAACCTCTGCATACATCTTTATCTTAGAGAGATCTAAGACTTTAAAACTATATGTTTAGCCCTGGCTGGTGTAGCTCAGTGGATTGAGCGCGGGCTGGGAACCAGAGGGTCCCGGTTCGATTCCCCGTCAGGGCACATGCCTGGGTTGTGGGCCAGGTCCCCATGAGGGCCATGTGAGGGACAACCATACATTGCTGTTTCTCTCCCTCTCTGTCTCTCTCCCTTCTCCTCTCTCTAAAATAAATAAATAAAATCTTTAAAAAAAAAAACTATATGTTTAGCCATTAACTAGGACCTAGGAGTTTGTAGTTTAATACTGTTTCCTGGCTAATAGATAGATCAGCAAACCTCCTTATCATACCATCCATTTGTTTAAGCCCAGGAAAAAAATAAGGTACTCTGTAACTAGTTTTGTAAGTCAGCCTTTTCCTGCCATTAATAATTTGCAAGTATTCATCTGTTTTTACTACTGCTTGTAAAAAGAAAACCCTTAAAAAATAAAGAAAACCTTTCGGAGGGAGTCAGTCAGGCCCGAGAGCCTGGCTGGCCCGGCCAGGTCCCCGAGGCCTGGCCGTTTCTCCTGCACCCCAGAGAGTGTCTGGAGTCGTCTCGTTCACCTTACTGTCCATCCTTCGGGGGAACCGGAGAAGTGTGGGGGCCGGCCCCCCGCATAGTGCGATACTAACCTGCTCTTTTCATTCGTTTCAGTTACATTCGGATGGAGATCTGTAGCCCTGCTCAGGAATCCACACACCTCCCACCAGCTGCTTTCAACACCAGCGGGTTTGCTAATGCTAATTCACACAGTGAGTGTGTGTGGCGTCATCAGTCTCAACATCCTAACAACACTGGGGGTCGGAGAGTCCATCCCGAATCTGCAGGGGCGTTCACAGGGGGGCTGAGGCTTCTGTCACTTCTGGGTGGGAGGGCAAAGGACCAGCAGGTGGGTATGGTTTTTACCCAGCAGTTCTACAAAGTGTCAAGAGTAAATTCAACTTCTAAAGCTTCTACCACCAACTCCTCCCAGCTCACTCTCAGATGATCATTTCTTATTTTATCAAGAGGTTAGTTAGATGCAATCAGAAGACTTCTCTGTGACACATCAGCCCCACCGACCCCCAGCATCTGCTTCCATAGACTCTGCCTTCTGTCCACTGCTACGTGTGAACTAGCCCCGCTCCTATGATATCATGCTGTCCTCCTGCTCAAAGACTTTGACCTTGCAAATATCCACCACCTGCTCTGAATTCCCGAGAACTAGAACTGGGCTTGGCTGTGTTCCTGGAGGGCCTGGCTCAGGTGTTAAAAGCAGTTCCACCAGAAGGAATCATGACCCAAGGCAAGCAGCAGCAAATGAGGTAGATTTTGTTTTTCTAAGACACCGAAACCACAAACGTTTTCTCCTCTTTTTCCATCAAGGGAAAACCCTTATTATTATAGAGATTATTGAGATCAACTTTCTAATTACTTTCTGACCCCCAAGCTCTCACCAACTGCCATTTCATTTCTGTTGCCATCCTAGCACATTGTTGAAGGAGACTTGCACACCTGCTCTCCTCCTCTTACCTTACAGGTGTTCTTCAAATCTGCCCTGTTTATAATAGGAAATGTTTTCAGGCAACCTGTCGTGAGCATATGTTCGTGATACAGTCTTTCCTGTAAGTCAGCCGGGCAACTGCTCGGCCAGCTTTCTGCTGAGCAGCCCGGCACCGAGGAACGGACAAGAGTCACACAAGGTAACCATGCCATTCACTCAGCTTTTATTGAAGGCAAGTTCACTCAAAGTAGAACATCAGCACACATCAATGTCCTACCCACACTCTAACAATCTAGGAGAAATACAACACACACACAGAGCAATCAATGGGGGATAATGAACCCGAGTCCCAGAGTCTCGGTCTGCAGGTCTGGGAGACAGCACAGGGGGCAAGGGAGTCGTCAGCGTCTTGTAAGGAAGGGTCTCCGGAGCCAGGTGGGCAGCAAGGCAGATGAAGTCCTCAGTCCAGCGGGGCAGAGCCTCCGGCAGCCAGTACCAGGGGAGACCAGCGTGGCGTGGAGCAGCCCTCTGGTGTCTCAGCCGTAGTCTGGAGCCTGCCTCAGTTATACCCTTAAAGTGGTGGACTCCGCCCTCCTGGGTCTCTTGACACCCCTGATGGCAAGTGTGGAGTTTCCCTGGAGCCTGTCTATGGGGGGTCCTGCTCTGCAGACACGGCTGTTCTGATCCCATGCGCAGATACTTTAGGTGAGTCTCCTTGCCAGATGTGTCGGCATTGACTTAGGTAGTTTCCCTCTTGAACCGAAGTGTCATGGCTGACTGGCAGCCATCTTAGTTGACATGAGAAACTCCACTTTGTTTTATATACTTTATCCTGTCTTGACCGGACCAATGCCATTTTATTGGTCCTGCTCTCCACACATCCAAAAAGCTACAGATAATAATACAGCAAACACTTCTTTGCCTATCACTCGGCTCAAGAACTCAAATGATACTGATCCGAGCATGACCTGAGAATCCCTTCCAATTTCCTCTCTCTGCCTCCTGGCCCACAGGTAACCCCTCTCCAGAATTTAGGGTTAATTATTCCCATGCATGGTTTTATACTTTCACCACGGATAAACGCTAAATGCAGAACTTCCCTGGCAACCATCGAAGGTTCATCAGTGTTTCAGCCGAGGTTCAAAGGCAGAGAGCAGTATAATCATGTGCCAAGAACCTCCACTTCCTAGCCTTTGCCAAGAGGGTATGCTAAGAAACTATACAACTCGTTTTAAAAAAAAATTTAGAGGAATTATGCCCTGGCTGGTGTGGCTCAGGGGATTGAGCGCTGGCCTGTGAACCGAAGGGTCACCAGTTGGATTCCTGGTCAGGGCACAGGCTTGGCTTGCAGGTGGAGGGCGTTCGAGAGGCGACAAGCCGATGGATGTTTCTCTCGCATGTCACTGTTTCTCTCCCTCTCTTTCTCCCTCCCTTCCCCTCGCTCTAAAAATAAAAAAAACTCTAAAAAAAAAAAGTAGAGGAATTAGAGAGTTGAGATTGTAGAGGAAGGGAAGAGAGAGGGAGAAAGAAAGAACGAGAGTGAATTGGGGGGCCATTCTTTCCCAAACCCCGCAGGGGAGAGAGGGAAAGCGGTCGAACCACCTGGCCTGACTACTTAGCAGGGGGCACTGACTCTTTTCCCTTAGACTGGCAAATTGACCACAGCCAACACAGTGATAGCCATCTGGTGTGAAAGAATCAAAATTACACCTAATTCTTTTTTGTTAGATCGGCAAAAAAATAAATTTTTTGGTGTGCTGCCTTTTTTGAGTTTTAGTAATTAGTTTACATGCGCCCTGCGTTGAACAAGGTTGGAACCGCTGCTCCAGAGGCACCAGCCAGACCCTGAGTCTCGGGCGGGGCGGGGCCGAAGCCTGAGGTCAGTAACGCCTTAGCAGCTGAGGGTCAAGGGCTCACACAGTGATGCCAGAGCCAAGTCATCCTATCACACTACCTGGGCTGAGATCTTTGAAGACACCTGGTCCGAGGCCCCACCTGAAGAGCAGTAAACTGAGGCTTAAAGGGGAGACATGACATTCTCAGGGTCACAAGGGAGTGGCTGGACGGGGACCACATGTGGCTTCCAGTCAAGGAGGAAGTCGGTGCTACAGAATCCCCGCTGCCCCGCCCCACCCCATCCATGAGAACGAAGTGCAGACACCTGGGGAAGGTCACAGCATGTCATCTTTATTTCTTAGCCTTCTCTGAGCCCTTTTGGGAGGCAGGGGCCTTGCCAGTGGGGGGCTTGCCATCCTGAGAGTCACCTCCACTGGGTCCAGCTGGAGGAGGTGAAGGGTCTGCCTTTTTTGAACTCCCCAACCAGGCCCCAAAAGATGACCCAGCGAGGCCCAGAAGGGCTTTGGAGGACAGGGAGAGTCCAGCTGCCCCTGCGGAAGAAGAGAGTTTCACAGCATACAGGAGAGGCGGCCCCGGCGACTCCTGGCAAGGGTGTGGGGTCAGAGATCCCAGGGACCCTCAGGAGGCCAGAGGCCCCAACATCCCAAGCTTGCTCCCTCCCCTACTTCCTAAAACCCCAGGACGCCTGCATTGGCGGGGGTGGGGGGTGGGGGGGGTGGGGATGCCCAGAGAGGACACTTGAACTCCAGTAGTGAGTCCACCAATGACAGAAGGCAGACCCTCTGAGAAATGGCAGGCACTTCCCCTTCCACCGGACCAGGCTGGGGCCTCGAGGCAGGTGGAGGCTGCCCAGGTTTTGTAGGGTTGACTGGGAATGCAGACCTGCCAGGCTGTACCCCAGACCCACCCTCCAACCCCCAACCAAAAGAGGGAAGAGGGAGGGAGAGACAAAGGACCAGGACCCTGAGGACTGCGGAACTGGAGGGAGAAGGCAGGAGGGCAGGCCCACCTCAGGCTCAGCCTCTGGGCTGAATCCCGTCCTGGCCCCGCCCTCCCCTCCTCCCCTTCCTGCTCAGGACACTCACCCACGGACTGCAGAGTAGCCACCATGCTACCAGCGGCAACCCCACCCTCGTTGGCGATGGCGGCTGCAGACATCATCTTGGCTGCTATGGAGGAGGCCGCAATGCCTGCCCCGGTGAAGCCCATGGCGCCCAGCACCACAGGCACGGCACCCACAGCCACCACTGCGGGGAAGAGGGGTTTGAGGTTGCCCATGGGACAGACTCCGCTCGATCTCCCAGACGTCTTTCTGGGGGATAAACTGGGGGATAAATTTGGGAACCAAGCGCCCTGCAGGGCCCTGAGAACCAGCGGCCCTGCTTCCTAGGCACAGATCTCATGGCTCACCCAGAGGCACGGGTTTACACTTGGGGCTCAAGGGCATCCAGGGGTTGGTCAAGGTAGGTTCCTCCCAGAGGCCTAGGACCAGGGGCAGATAGAGGCTTGAGCTCCTTCCCAGAGTGACTTACCTCCTCCAGTCACAGCCAGACCAGCCATTTCTGGGGAAACAAAGAACACACATGAGTGCACCGTGCTGGTCTGCCCCTGTGCTCCCGCTGCTGCCCACTGTGGGAAGGAGGGGGCCCTGAAGCTGGACCAGGGGAGAGAACAGCCCCCACCCACATTCCCAGGAAGTCTGACACACTGAGCAGGCAGTGGTGGGTGCAGGGTGCCCAGAGCTCTGAGACACTCCAGGTGGGGGAGGTCAGCGCCTTCAGAAGGCTCCGCCCTGCTCTTTGAAGCCAATACCTTTGGCATCATTGTCTCAAACAAAACCCAAAACAAAAACAAAATGAAAAAGCAAGAAAAGCACGCTGTTTTTATTTGCAGTGGGATAAATCGACCTGTCTGTTCTCTCCCTCTTCCACAGAATCCTGTGCCCATCCCAGGGTCCCAAGGTCCCAGGCCACAGGTGGAGTGAAATCCCCCCCGTCCTCTGGGGCTCAGCCCACTTGCCACATTTCAGCATAGGTGATATTTCCAACAAATTCACTTCCAAAAAGTCTTCGTCTCTATATCCCAGACGGTCATACCCTCGGCCTATGCTGCCCACTAAGGCAACCACTGGCCACATGTAGCCACTTAAATCTTAAGCAATTAAAATGAAAGAAAATGAAAAACTCAGTTGTACTAGCCACAACTCCAGTGCTCAAACATCACTGTGGGGGGGGCTCCGCCCACAGAGCCCCCCCACCAGCCGCCACGGATGAGAATAAGTCTACCAAGACAAGATCTGCTTGGGGAGGAAAGGTGGCCGATCTTTTAGAAGAGAAGGGCCTTGAGCCTGTTCCTCAATGGGCTTTTACTGGGATCACTTTGCACAGGAATACAGGTAAAGCGCATCAATCATTGTCAGGGAGTAATGCTCAAACAATAGGTAACATTCAAAGAACTAAGAGGGCTTACACCGAGTCAGGGTCAGTTAGCTAAAGGGCCATACAAATTTGGGAAACTAACTCATTTTATGCTTGGACCCTTATCAGAAAATTGAGGACATTCCTAGCAAAGCAGGTTTCACAGGATTTTATGCATTCTTTCTTAGGCCTGACAGCCCTGGGGAACTGCCTGTTCCTGCCCAGGGCTGCACCGGCATTGTTTCAGGCTTAAGTCAGGCGGAGGAAGTAAGGCAGCCAAGAGATTAGGAGACTTCTTACAGACAGAATGAGGACTCAGGCTCTGTCAAAGCTGAGGGGTGAGGTCCATCACCCCCTTTTTCTCTAGTCCCCCAAATCCTTCCCTGATGGCCCCACTGAGACCATGCCTGTCTTAGGTGTTCCCTCCCTTGAGGAATCTTACCCGTCATTGGCTAACCAGTCATCTGCCTGGGGCCAAGCAGGGTGAAGTAAAGGCGGCAGAGGCAGCACCCCTGCCGGGAAGATAAGCTTTGTCTCCTTAGTGACTTATGGTCTCAAGGTCTTTTTAGCCATGAGGGTTACAGCTTCTGAAATCAGGCAGGACAGTTCCCAACACGTTACCTGTGGCTAGCGGTCACCACATTGGATGGCTCAGAGAACATGCTCATTATTGCAGAAAGTTCTGCTGGACAGTGCTGCCCTAGACCCTGCCATTAACAGCAATTGCCCCCTCCCTGTTGTCTGCATCCAGCAGCCCCCCCCCCCAGAGTCCCTCCCCTCTTCCCTTTGCAGGCTCTGATTCTAACACAGCCTGGGACAAGTCTTCACACTATCTGTATTAGTTTTCCAATATCTGTATTAGTTTTCTGGGGCTGCTATAACCAGTTACCACGGTTCTCTCATATTCTAGTTCTTCTATCTGAGCTCAAGGTGTCAGTACAGCTATGCGTTCTCTGAAGGCTCTAGGGAAGGTTCCTTCTCTGCCTCTTCTTAGCTCGCAGTGGCTGCCAGCAATCCTTGGCTTATGGCCGCATCACTCCCACCTCTGTCTCTGTCTTCACATGGCCTTCTCCCTGTGTCTCTTCTCTCCCCAGAAGGACACATGTCACACCCTACACCAGTATGACCTCCTCTCAACTTACATCAATTAGAAAATATTCTCATGCTGTTTCAATGCTAATTACTACTTTTTATTTATTGATAAGATAGAAAGAGGGAGGGAAGGATGGAGGGAGGGAGAGAGAGACATTGATTTGTTGTTCTACTCATGCATTCATTCATTGTTGCTTGTATGTGCCCTGACCGGGATCAAAACCGCAACCTTGGTGTATCCAGACCACGATCTAACCAACGGAGCTGCCCTGCCAGGGCCTCAACTGGCACCTTTATCACAACTACAGCCACATGCACAAGCACTGGGGGTTAGGGTCGTATGTATCTCTTTTGCGGGACTCAATATAACTCACGACACCATCCCTCATTCATCCCGTGTCCTCCGTGCCCTCTCCGCCCACGTAGATTCCATCCCCACTCACCATAAGTGCCCCTTGCAGACCCTTAACGCTCTCCCCCCTCTTCCTCTCCTGTGCTCAAGCCCACCAGGTTTTCCTGTTCTCTTCATTCCCCTACTCTGTGGGAACGCCCAGCATTCATAGCTTCTCCCCGATCTTCAAGCCAACAGTACCTCTGCCTTCTTGTGTCCCCCAGCTTCCTATTTCACCAAAATCAAGGCAACCAGAAGAGAGCTTCTGCGCACTCCCTTCCGTCACTGCGTCTCTGCCCCCTCACCCCTCTTGCCTGCCAGCCTCCGTGTGCAGTGGCGCCTGCTCCTGGCCGCCGGTGCGCTGGGCTGGCCTGCTCGCTCAACCAGGATGTGCTCCCACAGTGCCGCTCCCTTGCTTCTGCACCGTCAGTCTCCCTCTGTCCTGGACCGGTCTGAGAGCATCCACCCAGGCTCTGCCACCCCCCAGCTGAAAAACAAAGGCAGCCTCTCCCTCTGCACCACATCTTCCTCCAGCTGCCCTCTCACTTGGATCCATTCCTTATGGCAAAGCTCTGCAAAACAGTTTTCTACGTGGAGGAAGAGGCAGCATGGCACAGTGGTGAGGCGCCTGGATGTGTGAAGACAAAGGCAGCCTAGAATGATGCAGCCACAAACCAAGGGCCATTCAGGATTTCTGGCAGCCGCCAGAAGCTACAGGAGGCATGGGGTAGGTTCTCCCCTCGAGCCTTCAGAAGAAGCATGACCCTGTGGGCACCTTGATTGGGGATTTCCAGCCTCCAGAACCGTGGGAATGCACGTTTCTGTGGTTTTAAGCCCCGACGTTTGTGCATGGCTGCCCTAGGACACATTTTCCTCACTTGGCCTGCGGGATTCATCCTTTCCCACGTCTCTTCCTGCCACCCTTGCCTCTCCTTCTCGGTCCCCTTTCCCCCTGTCTGCCTGATCTCTGACGGCAGCAAGTCCAGGGCTCAGTCCTCAGATCCCTGCTCCACTTCAGCTCCGCCACTTGGCTGCCCTCGCCCAGCCCCATGACTGCCGGGGCCACCTGCACTCTTACATGTCCAGCTCAGACCTATTCAGCAGGTCCGCTTGGGTGTCTGAGAAGCACCTCAGACACGACATGTCTTGAGCTGGACTCGTTTCCCCCTTCCACAGCTGTTCCTCCAACGGCGGCTCGGCCCCTGTGAGAGGCAGCCCCAGGCTCTCAGCAGGCCTGCACACGCAGCCAGGGGTCGGTTTTCCCCAGTTTCCCTCTCTGCACTCCAACCGACCCACAAATCCTGCCGACTAACCTTCAAAAATAACCAGTCTGACCATTCTTTGCCTCTCCCATCACAGGCCAGGCCACCCCCAGGATTCCTGCAGTAGTTTCCTCACTGACCCCGGAGTTTCCGCTCGGCCCGGCACCGTTCTCTCGGCCCGCCCAAATTGTGGGGTCATCCTAGACTCCCCTCTTTTTATCTCACTCCACCTCCAGTCTGTTAGCAACTCCCGCTGATCTCACCTTTAATACAGGTCAAGAATCGGACCACCCCTATTACCTCCACCACTGCCACCCTGGTCAGCATCACTTCCCACTGTCCACGATCAGCGACATAGACGTTACACAGAAGGAGACACATCTGCTCACTGCTGGGGACAAGGAAGAACCATACTGTTGGAATCCCTCTCCACCCCAGTCACTGCTCCCTCCCCAGCACCAGGCACAGGCCTGTGAGCAAGGAGGCTCTGAGGGAGAATTTCAAAGAAAGAAATATGGACCCAGAGTGTACCTTTGTGCATCAAAGAACACGCTATAGTCTGCGTGTTGTGCTCCCCATTCATAGGGTGAAACCTAATGCCCAACGGGATGGGATTACAAGGTGGGACCTTTGGGAAGTGACTGGCTCTTGAGGACAAGGCCCTCATGATGGGGATTAGTTCCCTTATAAAAGACCCCAGAGAGTCCCTTTGCTCCTTCCACCACGTGAGGTTACTGCAAACAGATGGCCGACTAGGCAGTGGACTCTCGCCAGACACTAGTCTGCTGGTGCCCTGATCTCAGACTCCCTCCACCCCCCGCCCCTAGAACTGGGACAACTAAACTTCTCTTGTTTACAATCCACCAGGCCACGGCGTTTTGCCACGGCAGCGCTGCCTAAGACAGGACACAACCAGCGGAGGGGAAAAGCAACCTGCAAGTCATATAGCTGGTCAGCAGTTAATATTCAGAATGTAGAACAAATCCCTCCAACAGCAAAATACTCAAATAACCCAATTAAAAAAATGGGCAAAGAATTTGGATGGGCATTTCTCCAAAGAAGATATACAAATGCCCAATAAACATAGGAGAAGATGCTCAGCATCCCTAATCATTAGGGAAATACAAATCAAAATCACAATAAGATCTCATTTCATACCCATTAGTATGGCTTCTATTTAAAAATAAACAAGTAAATAAACAAACAAACGAACAGGAAATAACCCGTGTTGGTTAGGATGTGGAGAAACTGGAACCCTACGCACTGCTGGTGCAGGAGCTGCAGAAAACAGTAAGGTGGTTCATCAAAGTAGAATGCCCTATGACCCAGCAATCCCACTGGTGCGGACACGCCCAAAGGAACTGAAAGCAGGGTCTTAAAGAGACACCTGCACCCCATGTCCATAGCAGCATTATTCATGACAGCCGAGAGGCGTAAGCAATCCCAGTGTCCGTAGGCGGATGAATGGAAAAACAAATGCGGTATCTACTACCTACAATGGGATACTGCTCAGCCTTAAGGTGGAAGGAAGTTCTGACACAGAGCTGAACGGTGGGACGTTATGCTAAGTGAAATAAGCCAATCACAGAAAGACGAGTACTGTGTGATTCCACTGTGGACAATAAAAGGGGTTCTACAGAAAGCAACCTCACAGGGCCAGCTGATCATAAATCCCTAACTGGGCAGGTCATGGTGGAGAGTCACACCCCAGGCCTGTAACTTCTATAGTGAAAGGTTTGAAGCCAGCCGGGTCCTTTATTCTGGTGCATCCAGGTTAACACACCTTCGAAATACCAGAAGTAACCCCCCTGGAAGGGAGACCACCCTCAAGAGAGCACATCATCTTGTTAACTACCCTGAAATCCAGTCCCCACTCGGCTTTCTACAGTCTTCCTTATGTCCCGTCCTTCATTTCAAAAGCTCAAAAGATGGTTAAAAACTGTTATTCTGGGCAACATTTGAGATCTTGCTTCTGGGCATATGTCATCAGTTTGACTGATAAATTTCTTGTAAAAATTCTCTTCAGGTTTGCACATGTCTTACATCAACACCACTCACATAAAATCCCTAGAATCAAGTCAAATTTGTAGGGACAGAGAGTAGAACGGTGGGTGCCGGGGCGGAGGGGAAGAGGAAGGGGGGAGTTAGCACTGAATGCGGACAGGGTTTCGGTTTTGGGAGGTGGAGATTCTGAAGACCAGTCACACAACAGCGCAAACACCCTTAACGCCACGGAACTGTGCACCTGAGAATGGCTAAGTTGGCAAGTTTTATGTTACATGTATTCTGCCACGGTAAAAAAAATAAATAAAAAGCAGAGGGGACCTTTGCTGGCCTGTCCCTGGACTGGCCCCATCTCAGAGGTAAGACTGCTCTATGAGAATGTGTCCTGGGAGCAGGTGACCAACCACGCCCTGGTGCATCAGGGAGGAGCAGTGAAGAAATGAAACTCAGCCTGGCCTGGGTGCTGTGGGGCCCAGAGGTCAAGGTGCTGGCCGTGGACTTTAACTGGCAGAGAGCCAGGCCTGAGCCGTGCCCCCCCGGCGGACCAGAGCCTGGGCAGCGGAGCTCTGTGAGGAGCACGAGGCCGTTGCACTCTGACACAAACGGATCGAGGCTAAGAGATGGTGTGTGTCTGGCTCGGGGTCACTCAGCAAGTCGGCCTCAGAGCCAGGACCCAAAGGGCAGTCCCTCTGACTCTAGCGCATCATTTACTTCCTCACCCATACACACCGTGCCCCTTTTCTGGCAATGTGGGTGTACCCGAGACTCCATCAGGGGCATGTGCTTAATGCTGACAACTCCAAAGGCTGAGATGAGTGGTGAGGGAGGGGGGAGGTTTGGTAGACTGGCACCCAGGGAGCAATTACTTGCATGACGGAAGAACTTCTCTCTTCCATCTGTGGGCGGGTCAGTGGAATTTGAGCCAGGTCCCTCAGGCCCTGATGGTGGCTCCTGCAGAGGCCCCCCAGGAGTAGGACCAGCAGTGGATGGCTGGGAGGTTTCTTCTTCCTCTGGAAAAGAAGCAGAGGGGGGAAGCCCACAGTGGGTAGACAGCTGTGGGACCAAAGACCACTGCCCCAGGCCCCTGAGGGGGGTATGAGGACCAGAGGCCCCAGATGGCACTCTCAGCCATTTCTGGATGCTCTCAAGAACTCTGATACGGGGAGGGGACCTCAGCGGCAGCTGCACTAAGCGGTGCTGGGAATGCTTGGAGATGAACCTGAGGAGAAGACAGAGAGAGGGAGACGTGGCCACTGAGAGCTGGCAGGTCCTTCACTTCACAGAGGGGCAGGCCAAGGCCCAGGAGCGAAGAGACTCACTCATTCGATGCACCTTAGTGGTAGCTCCAGGCTGGAGCCCAGACCCCTGTGCTCTGGGCCATGCACCCCCAGCCGTGGGCCATCTGGCCCTCCAGAGCCTCCTGAGGACACTCACCATCTGACTCAGACTCCTGCAGGAGGGCATCCTCGGCAAATCCTTTCCAGTTCTCTATGGCTTTCGCTGACATCTTGGTGGAGGTGTGGGAACACTAGGTGCTCAGCGTACGGTCACCACTATGTTTCCCAGAAACAGAGTCTGTAAACCGAAGCACTGTGCCTGATTTGAGATGGACTGGGGAGTGTGTGGCGCCTCTCTGGAGCCTGGAGCCCTGCCCTCTGTTCTATAGCAGTCTGTGGGCCCCTCTGGCACATCCCCCAGCTTTGTGACTCAACGACTTTGCCTGGCTCCCAGATCTCCAGGGTCCTGTTCATCTCTGTTCCCTGACCACTGCCCCCTCTCCTAAATCTTAGGGCACATATGGGCTCAAACCCCCTTCCCAGCACACTCACCTCTGATCACAGCGGCAGCAGCCCTGTATGGCAGCAGAGCGGGACAATGTGAGTGGAGTCTCTCCCCTTCCCCACCTCCCAGGCCTCTGCCTACTTTGGGAAGTAATTACCTGAGAAGGTACAGCAGTGTCAAAAGTCCTGTGTGTAGTGAGGCTGCTGAGGACTCTAGCAGGTTAAATAGCCCCACCCCAGATGACGTGCAACCCCAAGGGTTGAATGAACTGGTGAGTTTTGTTCACTCCAGGCTCATAGCCAGGGAGACCACACCTTCGCCTTGCTAATGCAAAGATGGGGTGAGTGTGGGCTGGTCTTCAGGATAACCTGATTTCAACTTATCCCAATGCTCCATATATGACACTCAGCTCCTCGAAGCCCCCTTAAATGGTGGCCACCTGGATTGCATACCAAGATGATAAAGCTGGGGTTAAGTCAGACGCAATGTCCAAAAAAATCAAGTCATAACTGGAACCCTCATTCACAGGGAGGGATCAATTTACTAATCTCTCACTGGCTGGGAGAACTGGTAGATGGCCCCAGACTCCTTTGGTAGTTGCCTTTGGTGTTGTTTTGAGCACACAGGACAGGCTGCTACTTTAACCAAGTCACTGTATTTCAAGGGCAATTGGCCATCCCACCCAGATAATGCAGTGGCCGCTCTCTCACACATCCAATCAGCTGTATCCACCGAAGAGTCAGTTCCTAGGGCTGGTACTGGAGCTGCGGCATCAGCTTCCTGATTGCCAGGGGGCGTCGATGCCTTATGAGCCGGGATGTGGGAAACAGGACTGCCTTGGGCTCTTGCAGGTGGACCCAAATGTCTATCTACATATCCTGATCCCACAAGGGCTTACTCATGGTCACTGATACCTTTGCTTCCCATTTTCCAAGCCACCGGGTTCAATCCCTTTAGAATAGCCCAACTGCCAGTGCAAAAGGTTAGTGGCCAGAGCTCCCCCTCCGAGGTGTGTAACTGCCCAGAGGAGACGGGAATCTTCGTCCTGCCATGGAGGGACATGCAGCCCTTCCTCCTCACTCTGCCACGGGGGACAGCTCCAGTCTTGTCATACTTCTTCAGGCACCACCAGGATATGGGCTCTGTGCCACCCTGACACTTGGGGACACACTGGCAAAGTCTCCCAAGAAATGAGTTAAGTTCTGTCCCATGGTGGCTGCAAGGGGATAGGGAGGCTCACTTGACCTAAGCTTGGTGATTTCCCACATTTCCTTTAGGGTAGGGGTCCCCAAGCCCCGGGCCACAGACCAACAGTGGTCTGTGGCCTGTTAGGAACTGGGCCGCATGGCAGGAGGTGAGTGGTGGGCAAATGAGTGAAGAAGCTTCCTCTGTATTTACAGCTGCTCCCCGTTACTTGCATTACCACCTGAGCTGCACCTCCTGTCAGGTCAGCAGTGGCATTAGATTCCCATAGGAACGCAAATCCTACTGTGAACTGCGCATGCAAGGGATCTAGGCTGTGCGCTCCTTATGAGAATCTGATGCCTGATGATTGGAGGTGGAGCTGAGGTGGTGATGCTGGTGCTGGGGAGCGGCTGCAAATACAGCTTATCATTAGCAGAGAGATCTGCCTGCACAGAGGACACAGTAAATCCATCGCTTGCAGACTCATTAGAAAACCCTGTCAGTGAGTGATGGACATGCACACAAAGAACAATTAAGCTGCATCTGGTGGCAGGCTTTAAGTCAGAATCCAACACTTATTTCAGTCCGCGTGTGGCCCATCCATTGTATTATTTACCATTTCCATCCGCTCCTCTTTCCCGCACTGCGCACTTGTCTGTCACAGTTTTGGTGAGCCCGCAGGCTAACCCCAACCAAAATGTGGAAAAAACACACATCGCTGGAGAGCTTCTTTGAAAAGGGGGAAAGACCCAATGATGGGACAGTAGAAGACTCTAAGACTGCCAACAAAAAGAAAGCTGCATTTAAAAGAAAATACCAAGAGTCCTACTTAAATTATGGGTTCATTGCAACAGGTGACTCACCTTCTCCAAGCCTGCTTTGTATATAGTATGTGGAGACTGGCTATCCAATTAAGCCACGAAAACTTCAAAATTGCTTCACCACATGGAAACTAAGCACCCTGCATTAAAAGATGAGCCTTTGGAGTTTCCAAAAGAAAAAACATGCACACGAAGAACAGGAGCAATTACTGGAGGCCACCACTGCATCAGATGTGTCTGCACTGAGAGCATCATCCTTAGCAGCTGACCGCATTGCTGAAGCTAAGAAGCCCTTCACTGTTGGTGAAGACTTGATCCTTCTGCCACTGAGGACATTTGTCATGAACTCTTGGGAGAAGCTTCAGTGCAAAAGGTGGCACGTGCTCCTCTTTTGGCTGGCACCATAACTAGAAGACTCGATGAAACAGCAGACGGTATTGGGACACAATTGTGAAAGAGGGTTAATGAGTCACTGTGGCCCGCAATCCAGGCGGACGAGTTTTGTTTTGTGTGATATACTTTTCAGGAGGATGTGTTATGTGCACTTCTGTTGCCCACCAACGCCTCAGCTGCAGAACTATTCAAGTCTTTGAATGATTCCATAGCAGGAAAACCGCACTGGTCATTCTGTGTCGGTATCTGCACGGATGGAGCGGCTGCCGTGACTGGACGGCTTTCTGGTTTCACTACTTGGGTCAACGAGGTCACTTCTGAATGAGAGTCTATGCACTGTGTCACCCATAGAGAAATGCTGGCCAGCCGAAAAATGGCACCTGAACTTAATGTCTTGCAGGATGTGATTGAAATTATCAACCACTTGAAAGTGCATGCCTGTGTCTCCTGTCTGTTCACGCAGCTCTGTGAGCAGATGGACGCAGAGCACACACATCTTCTCCTACACACAGAAGTGGGCTGCCTTTCTACAGGTGGACCACTGGCCAGACTTTCTGAGTTACGAGAGCCGCTCCAGAGATTTCTTTTAGAAGAACAGTCACCACTGGCAGCACATTTCAGTGACACAGAATGGGTCACAAAACTTGCTTACTTGTGGGACATAGGGTGACACATTCAACCTGCTCAAGAAACTCAAGCTGTCACCTCACAGGAGAGTGACAACTGTGTTCAAGTTGGCAGATAAAGTGGCTGCATTCAAAGCCAAACTGGAATTACGGGGGTGATGACCAAACACTGGGATATTTGACATGTTTCAAACATTAGCAGATTTTGAAAGAGGCTGAGCCAGGGCCTGCCTTCTCCCAGCTGATTAATAATGATCTATCTCAGCTTTCAGAAGAGTTTCAGCATTACTTCCCAACCATAAAAGACCCCTGAAGTGCAAGAAATGGATCCACGACCCGTTTGTGAACAAGCCAGGTGAATCAACTTTACAGGTGCCTTTTCAACACAGGTCACGCTACTAAGACAGGGGGTAAAAGCAGCTCTACCTAATACACAGAAACAAACACAGGGAGGCTGATAAATTCAGGAGACAAAGAAATGTGGCCCAAATGAAAGAACAGAACAAAACCCCAGAAAAAAGAACTAAATGAAATGGAGATAACCAACCTATCAGAGGCAGAGTTCAAAACACTGGTTATCAGGATACTCAGAGAACTCCTTGAGTACAGCAGAAAAATAAAGGAAGGAATTAAGGATACATTACGTGAAATAAAGAATAATCCACAGGAAACCAAAAGAGAAGAGAAGGAAGCTGGGATTCAAACCAACGATTTGGAACGTAAGGGAGAGAGAAACTTTCAACCAAAACTAAATGAAGAAACAAGAATTCAAAACAACGAGGATAGGCTTAGGAACCTCTGCGACATCTCCAAACATGCCAACATCCTAATCATAGGGGTGCCAGAAGGAGAAAAGGAAGAGCAAGAAACTGAAAACTTGGCAATGTTTGTGGTGGGATGAAACACCCGCCTACGCGCCGAACCGGTATACTAGGGAAAAAAAAAAAAAAAAGAAACTGAAAACTCATTTGAAAAAATAATGAAAGAGAACTTCCCTAACTTGGTGAAGGAAATAGATGTATAAGTCCAGGAAGCACAGAGAGTCCCAAACAAGTTGTACCCAAAGAGGACCACGCCAAGACACATTATAGCTAAAATGCTAAAGGTTAAAGATAAAGAGAGAATCTTAAAAGCAGCAAGAGAAAAGGAGACAGTTATCTACAAAGGAGTTCCCATAAGACTATCAGCTGATTTCTCAAAAGAAACTGAAAGCAAGAAAGGTCTGGCAAGAAGTACTCAAAGTGACGAAAAGCAAGCACATACAGCCTAGATTACTCTACCCAGCAAAGCTATCATTTAGAATGGAAGGGCAGATAAAGAGCTTTCCAGATAAGGTAAAGCTAAAGGAGTTTATCATCACCAAGCCATTATTACATGAAATGTTAGAGACTTGAGCAAAACCATGTACATTAAAAAGGCAACAAGTTCACAACTATCAACAACTGAATCTAAAGTAAATACCAAACCCAACAAAAACAAACTAAGCAAACAACCAGAACAGGAACAGAATCACAAAAATGGAGATCAAATGGAGGGTTATCAGCTGGGATGGGAAGAGGGGAGATTGGGGGAGAAGATAGAGGGAAATAAGCATAATTTGTAGGTACAAAATAGAGTGGTGGCCCTGCCTGGCGTGGCTCAGTGGATTGAGCACCGGCTGCGAACCAGGGGGTCGCAGGTTTGATTCCCAGTCAAGGCACATGCCTGGGTTGCAGGCCTGGTCCCCAGTGGGGGCCATGTGGGAGGCAACCACACATTGATGTTTCTCTCCCTCTCTTTCTCCCTCCCTTCCTCTAAGAATAAATAAATAAAATCTTCAAAATAGACTGGTGGATGTTAAAAATAGTACAGGAACTGAAGAAGCCAAAGAACTTACACAACCCATGGACATGAACCAAGGGGAGGAATGTTGGAGGGAAGAGAGGTACACGGCAGAGGCGGGCAAAGGGGTAAAATTGGGACAACTGTAATAGCATAATCAATTAAAAAAGTATGTGTGAGACAACTTCAAATTCCCATACATTCTGGATTAAAGACAAGGCAGAATATCCTGAGATTGCCACAAAAGCACTGAAAAGCCTGCTTCCATTTCTAATATCCTTTGTGAAGCAGGGTTTTTTTCTGCAGTGACAGCAACCAAAGCAAGATGATGGAGTAGACTAGACATAAGCAACACACTTCAGGTGTCACTGTCTCTCATTATTCCCAGATGGGACTGTCTAGTTGTAGGAAAACAAGCTCAGGACTTGCACCGATTCTGCATTATGGTGAGTGGCATAATTATTTCATTATATATTACAATGTAATAATAATAATAGAAGTAAAGTGCACAATAAATGTAACGCACTCGAATCATCTGGAAACCATCCCTGCCCCCCCGCCCCAGAAAAGCTGTCTTCCACAAAACCGATTCCTGGGGCCAAAGAGGTTGGGGATCGCTGCTTTAGGGCTTCCCAAGGTTCCCCAGACTGTGAAGCTGATTTCTCTGCATATAAGAAAGAAGCCAGTTTAGCTTGGTGGTTCAAGCCGGGGCGCGGACCTGCCCTCACCATCAGTGAACAGGTGAGGCATGAAAAAACTGCGGAAAACAGCACCTCCAATGCAGGCTGGTTGGGTTGCAAATTAATTGCTAAAACATTTGCAAGACTACAGGCACACTCACACGTAAGCAGCTCCTGCACTACAAGTAGAAAACAACCAAGCTTGAGTCCCAGCGCAAGAGCTGGCCGTTGGAGCACGGAAATCTTCCCCTTTCCCCTCTTCGCGGAAGAGCAACGCCCTCAAAACCTAGATCCTCCGCCCTCTCCACTCCCACACTTCAGAATCCCTTGTACCCCTGGCTAGCGAATCAAATGGCTGCGTCTAGAATGGGGGCGGGACTTCCTGCCACAGAGAGCCCTTGTGCGCCAGAAGAAGCTCCTCCCCGGAACTGCGGGCGACGCTGCAGCTGAGAGAAGATCGTGTCGTCTTCTGAGGATTCTCCCCCGACATCGGAGGGATCCGCGGCGGCGTCTCCATACGGTGCGTACCCGAGCTGGAGAGGAGCTGGGGGCAGGCTCCCGGGCGCCTATCGCGGGCCTCCCCCGGCCACTGGATTCTCGGGTGTAGACAGGCCGGCCGCCTGCCGACCCTGCGCGGGGGCCCTTCGGTGGGCGTCAAGGCCGCCGTCTGGTCTTCTCCGCTTCTTGCAGCGCCCCGTGTGTAAGACGAGGCGCGACGCCGGTCCCGGGGCCAGGCGCCGCGAGGTGGGACCCGGCTCGCTCTGCAGGCCGCTCTCAGCGCCCCCATGTGCGTGAGCATCACGCGCGCCTCTCGTGGTCGAACTGCGGTTGTTTGTGCTCCTGGCGAGCAGGTTCGGTGGGCGAGCCCTCCCGCGGCCCGCTTCGCTCGCCTCGCGAGGCATTGTGCCGTGCGTTTTTTGACGTGCGTCACCTTTTTGTGTACGCGTGAGGATCCGATGAAGCCAACAGCCTCATCACCCCCATTTTACAGAAAGGGACACTGAGGCCCAGAGATCATCAGTCTGGCCAGCACAGCCTCAGAGCTGGCGAGTGGGTCCTGCTTTGAACCGGGCCTCACCTTTGCCTTTTGTGCAGGACGCTATTTTTCTTAATCAGTTCACATGTAATGAAAAAGCTGGATGTTTTTAAGCGGTTTGGCGAAGGTCGGAATGGTGGGACAGACATTTATTTGACATCTTGAGGCAAGACTTGGGGAGGAAGAATGTTCTGTTCACTTTCAATAAAGTGGTCTCCCCTCAGCTAGCACCGCCCCCCCCCCCGGCAAACAACAACGCAGATCTTTATTCTGCCTTCAGAATGGCTTGGGTGAGGCAGAATTTATCCTCCATGTTTTGCATCAAACATTTTCTGATTTATTTATTATTATTATTACGCCCTTCTTCATTTTAAAAAGATGAGAACACTTGAGGTTCGGGGAGGATTTAGCAGAGCTTTCCAAGGCGCACAAGCAGAATTGGATCCGGAATCCAAACAGGATCTGTCTCCTGTGTCTTTGCTGCATCTCCTGTGTCCCCCCTGTTCCAGGCCCCCTGCCTGCTTTGAGGGTATATTTCAGGGATGTCAAACTCATTGTCATTGGGGGCCACATCAGCCTCGAAGTTGCCTTCAAAAGGCCGAATGTAATTTTAGGGCTGTATACATGTAACTACTCCTTAACAGTTAAGTGAGAGCTTGGCGCTGCTGCCAGGTAGAAACAAGGTAGAGGGCCGGATTCGGCTCACGGGCCTTGTGTTTGCTGCCTGTGGTGTGTTTCTTTCCTCTGATCTTCTCTAGTATGTGCAGGAGCCTCAGTGGTAGAGCCATTTCTGTGTCTTCACTTCTTTGCAGGGCATGATAGTCTATGGGCCGTTTAGAAAATATCTGTTGCCTCAGACCCCATGCTTCCCAGCTGGCAACCTCATGGAACATTTCTCCTTTTCAGCAACCATGAAGTTGAAGGAGACAGAATCAAGGCCAAAGTCCCGAAGCTGTGACAAGTTTCAGACGAAGGGAATCAAAGTTGTGGGAAAATGGAAGCAGGTGAAGATCGACCCAAGTGTATTTGCAGATGGACAGATGGATGACCTGGTATGCTTTGAGGAACTGACAGATTACCGGTTGGTCTCCCCTGCCAAGAATCCCTCCAGTCTCTTCTCTAAGGAGGAACCCAAGAAGAGAAAGGCCCAAGCTGCTTCAGAGGGACAGGAGGAAGGAGAGTGTAGCTCCTCAAAGAAAAAAATGAAATTGAAGAAGAGGAAAGATGTAGACACTGAAGGACCCAGTGCCCAGAAAGAGTTTCAGGTCAAAGATGTGGAGCCGGCCCCCCAGGGAGATGACCCAGTGTGTCCAGATCCACAGGTAGGAGAGGCGGCGTCAGGAAGCCAGGCCCCGGCTGTTCTGAAAAAGAAGAAAAAGAAAGGGAAAAAAACCCCAGAGCCTTCCCAGGCTCCTCCTGCGAAGGTGCCCAAAAGAGCAAAGACATGGATGCCTGAAGTGCATGACCAGAAGGCAGATGTGTCAGCTTGGAAGGATCTGTTTGTGCCCAAGCCAGTTCTCCGTGCGCTCAGCTTTCTAGGCTTCTCTGCACCCACACCCATCCAAGCTCTGACCCTGGCACCTGCCATCCGTGACAAGCTAGACATCCTTGGGGCTGCTGAGACAGGTGAGGCACCCTCCTCTGGCCAGGGCAAGGTTGCTTCTGGGTTTAGCCTGTGGCTGACGACTGGGAGGGGGGCTGCTGGGAGCAGAACCATGAAAGCAGTGTTGAATGGAGATATTGAGAAGTCAGCTAGCTCTGGGCTGCAGTCTGCCAGTTCTGATTGGCATCCTTGGCAAGTCACTTCGTTTCTCTGAGCCGTGTAGGCCTTATTATAAAACAAATCACAGCAGTACCCGTTTATTTTGCTCTGTGGGTTAAATGTGAATGCTGTAGTAAACTAAAATTTACAGTCATTGTAAGTGAGCTGCAAATGGTAGTTTTTTCCTGTTCTTCAGCCTTTTCTGAATGGCTCCGGGTTAAAGTAGGGCCAGAGTCCGCCCTCTGGGGAGGTAGATCTTCATTAGTATACAGAAGAAGTGTCGAATTCTGGAGTTATCCAGAGATGCACAGGAAGGCTCTGGGCGTTGGTGGCTTTATTGTCATTGGAAGGACTTGAGTGTGTGGTAGGTAACCACGTAGGCAGGTTTGTTGTGGGGTGACTGCTAGGACTGGGCTCGGAGGGAGAGCGTCGCCTCGTTCTCCAGGCCGCTGCAGACTTTGAAGAGTGACAGGTGGATTCCCTGGGTGGACTGAACTAGGGACTGGGGGAGGAGCTTGTACTGCCTGGCACTGGTAGTCCAACTAGACCCGCAGTAATGTCTGTAAATGTGAGCCACATGCATCATTTTCAATTTCCCAGGAGCCATGTTAAAAAGATACAAAAGAAGAGATGAAATTAATTTTAATGATATGTTTAACCCATAATATTAAAAATTTTTCAGTATGTAATTTATGTAGAATTATTAATGATCTCTATTACATTTCTTTTTTTATTGTTTATTTATTTATTTTTTAAAGATTTTATTTTTATTTATTTTTAGAGAGAGGGGAAGGGAGGGAGAAAGAGAGGGAGAGAAACAGCAATGTATGGTTGCCTCTCACATGGCCCTCACGGGGACCTGGCCCGCAACCCAGGCATGTGCCCTGACTGGGAATCGAACCGGGACCGCTTGGTTCCCAGCCCGCGCTCAATCCACTGCGCTACACCAGCCAGGTGTTTATTTATTTTTATAAGAGTTTATTTGAGCCAGACTGACCACAGGTACAGAACTAAGATCTCAAATGCTCCAGAGAGTAACTTCCATTCCTTTTTATACTAAGTTCTCAAAATCCGGTATGTATTTTGAACTTGCAGCACATATCAAATTGGAGTAGCCACATTTTCAGTGCCCAGTAGCCATATGTGGCTAGTGACTCCTGCATTGTGTGGCATAGGACTAGACTATCTAAACACTTAGTGCCTTCTGGAGAGGGGTCAGGAGACTTGGGGTGAGGTCCTGTGTCAGAGTCACACAGACGGAAGAGCAAGGAAAGCCCACCAAAGGGGGATGGAGGTACTAACGACTTAGAACACTGACTTAGCATTTAAAATGCATCAAGCCCTGTGTTAAGTTCTCACATCCACCCTGAGGTAAATTCCATTATTATCCGCATCTTACTGATGCGGAAACTGGGCATGACAGAGGACAGATGTCGTCTCTAAAGCTGCGTAGCTGGCTGAGGTACGGCCTGGATTCCTGCCTGGGTCTTTGTGCCATTAAACATTTGGCTGTAGGGGCCTGGAAGTGGGTTTCTGGAGGCCGAGAGGCACGGTTGTCGGGAGCCCCTGTGGCTGGAGCCTGACAGTGGATTCACACCACAGCTCTTACCAGGACCCCCGCGTGGAATGCTGGGAACCTGCAGGTCAAGGTTCAGGGGGGTGCTGTGGGCTGCCATGTAGATGATGCCCATGCCCATCAGCCCCACCAGGTGCTGCGCCCCCTTTGTAATCTCTCCTTCCCTGGCCTCCCTCCTTTTCATCCCCAGGCAGCCTCTGATATTTCCGTTTTTCTTGTCCTTGGTGCTTTTCGTTTCGTACTTTATATATGTTAGCAATCCCAAAATACATTTTTATTAGTTTTGCTTTAACTGGTCGACTATTCTAAAGAGAAGTTTAAATAAGAAAATGACATCTTTTATATTCATGTTACCGTTTCTGGTGCTCTTCATTTCTTGTTGGTCTAGATTTTCTTCTGCATGAAAGGCTTCCCTTAATATTTTGTATCGTTCCGGTCTACTGGTCATAAAGGTTTCAGGTTTTGTATGCCTAAAAAAGTGTTTATTTTGCATTTGTTTTGAAAGAGATTTGTACTGAGTGTGGAGGTCTAGATTGTTAGTTACTTTTTCAAGTCTTCAAGTACAAATATTGTTACACTGTCTCCTAGTTTCATTGTTTCTGATGAAAAGTGCTGTTTTTCTTACCTGAGTGTTGGCGGTCTGTTTTTGCTCTTTTTTTCTTCTAGTTCTTGCTTACAGTAATGCATTTCCTTGTGGGTTTTTTAATACTGAGAGCTGCTCCTTTTCCTCTGAAAATTATGTTTGATAATTTTTTGAGGCCTATGATAAAGGTTTCTTCTTCCAGAGCTCATTTATTTGTTTCTGCTTAGGCTTTATAACTTTGGGACTACATACTTTAAATTCTCACCTTGAGGTGTTTTGTTTCTTTTTTAATATTTTTTAAAGATTTTATTTATTTTTTGAGAGAGGGTAAGGGAGGGAGAAAGAGAGGGAGAGAAACATCAACTGGTTGCCTCTGCACTTCCCCAGCTGGGGACCTGGCCTGCAACCCTGGCATGTGCTCTGACTGGGAATAGAACCAGTGACCTTTTGATTCGCGGGCCGGCGCTCAATCCACTGAGCCACACCGGCCAGGACAATTTGTTTGTTTTGACCACCCAGGTGATAGGAATTTGGACTCCACATGTATTTAAAGGCCAGGTTGGTAATGTTCCAGCGTAGACCACCTTCTCATGCAGGTGGTTAAAATTTTCTCCTAAGAAATTTTTTTATTTACTTTTAGAGAGAGAGGAAGGGAGGGAAAAAGAGGGAGAGAAACCTCAGTGTGTGAGAGATACATTGATTGGTTGCCTCCCACACGTCCCTAACTGGGGACCCAGCCCGCAGCTCAGGCATGTGCCCTGGGCAGGAATTGATCTGGTGACCTGTTGGTTCGCAGGCTGGCGCTCAGTCCACCGAGCCACCCCAGCCAGGGCAGAATTTTTGTTTAAATTCCTCCTCCTGCACCAAAGAAAGGTCTTGGGAGAGTAGGATGTAGATTTCCGTTCTTTAATCCCCACCCCCACATGTCCTTCCTTAGCAGCAACAACAAGACGCACACACACAGCTTTGCCATGTCTTCGGGGTTCCATTGCTGGGACATTTGTCTGTGGTTCCTCACCGGTGACCTCAGGTTTCAGTGCCCGTGTGCCCGGTTCTCCTCAGGCTCCTAAATTGCAGCCTCAGTGCTGTAAGGAGATTTGTGTAGTGTGGAGGGGCTTTGGGTTGGTCAGGGTGGCACTTTGCTATTTCATGGGCACCTTATTCTGTGTAAAAGAACGAACCCTGGACAAAAGTGTGTGCTCTGTTGATTCACACTGATTTTGCTTCCTCGTTTTCCTATAAGGTAGTGGGAAAACTCTGGCCTTTGCCATTCCGATGATCCAGTCAGTGCTGCAGTGGCGGGGGAAGAAGCCTGCGCCGCCTCCAGGTGACGCAGCAGCAGCGCCCGGCGAGGCTGGGGCTGAGGCAGGACCCCCAGGCAAGGCTGGAGCCGAGTCTGGAGCGCTGTCTGACGAGATTGGAATGGAAGGGGAAGCACTGCCCGGCGAGGCTACCGCGAAGCCTAGAGCACCACCCAGCAAGGCGAGAGCCAAGACTGGAGCTGCCGTCTCAGACCAGGTGTTGCCCTTCTGCGGTGACGATGCTGGTGAGGGGCCTTCTTCCCTGATCAGGGAGACACCTGTCCCCAAACAGGATGAGGACAGACAGGAAAAGCTTGATGAAGAGCGGGCCGGAAAGCTAGAACAAGAGTTGGGTGGCGAAACCGTAACCTGCCAAACACAGCCAAAGCGCCCTCTCCTTGGGCTGGTTCTGACCCCCACGCGGGAGCTGGCCGTCCAGGTCAAGCAGCACATCGATGCTGTGGCCAGGTTTACAGGTGAGATGAGTTCTGTGTGCTAAACGTCTCCTGAGGGGATCCTGGGCTCTGGGGTGGCGAAGGTGAGTGAGCTGTGGCTGCTGCCCTCCGGGGAGACCTTTCTCACCTGTCAGAGAATTAGCCCTACAGAAAGCTGAGTGACACTTTCTCAGTTGTCCTAAGAATGACACGTAGCTGATGCCATTGTAGATGCACAGGAAATTTAGGGGATGCAATGTATGCTTAGGGCAGCGTTTGGCAAATGGCCTGTTTTTGTAAATAAAGTGCAGCCACACCTATTTATTTGCACGCTGCCTGTGGTGGCTCCTGTACCGCCAGGGCAGAGTGGAGAGTAGTTGTGACAGAGCCGCTTAGAGCACAAAGCAAAGGTGTTTACAGCTGACCCTTTAGGAAAATCTGCGCTGACCTCTGCTTTAGGGCATTAGGGCTTCGTTCTCCCGTGGAACTCCTTTTGGGAAGAACTAACTGCACAGTGGGAGTTTGAGTTTTATAATAAAAGCAGCAGTTAGTTACCAAGCTCTTACCATGTGCGAGGTACTCCGCTCAGCGCTTTGCCTGCGCGACTGTGTGTTGCTCTCACACCGGACCCCTGGAGAAGCCCTCCACCGGAGCAGAGAGAGGAATGCTAGGTGGCAGAGGAGATTCCGGTTCATTCTGATGGAGGGGGACGGGCAGGGCTTCCTGGGGGAGGCATGTCACAACTACCAGGAACAGCACTCGGGCATTGTGCGGACTGCTGCTCAGTTGTGCTGGAGCTTTGGATGTAAGCAGCCTGGGTTCAAATGTATCCCTTCTGCTGTAGCTGGAGAGGAGGGAGTAGAAAGAAATGAGACGGGGGACATAGGCAAGGAAGGCCCAGCTCACCGAAGACCTGGTGAGTCCTCTGGGGGTGGCACCAGCTGTCGCCTCCTGGAGAGCGGAGCTGTGCTGGTCACTGACTGCCCCTGCTCACCTCGGGGTGCCTGTGTCAGCTATGGAAGAAAAGCGGCCAGACAGAGTAATAACGTCCCTTATGTTTTGTGTGCCGCAGGAATTAGAACTGCTATTTTGGTTGGTGGAATGTCCACACAGAAGCAGCAAAGGATGCTGAACCGCCAGCCTGAGATTGTGGTCGCCACTCCAGGCCGGCTGTGGGAGCTGGTTAAGGAAAAGCACCCTCATTTGAGCAACCTTCGGCAGCTCAGGTGAGAGGCAGTGGCTGCCCTTCCCCCCTCATCCTCTGTTCTGAAGTGGGCCTGCGGTGACATGGTGGGGTGTGCAGTGCCTTCTCCCTGTCACAAAATGCCATGGTGCGGCCAGACCTTGGACTTTAGAAAACCGAGCATGCATGAGGGAGATGAGTTGGGGCCCCCGCGTGGTGGTGGTGGTGGTGGGTGGGGGTGTTTGTGTGTGTGTGTAGGGAGGGGGTGGTAGTAAATTGCCCTGGATCAGCGGTCCCCAACCTTTTTGGCCCCAGGGACCAGTTTCGTAGAAGACAGTTTTTCCACAGCAGAGGGTTGGGGGGGAGACAGGAGGACGGTGGTGTGAGGGAAGCTCCGCTTGCTCTCCCACCGCTCACCTCCTGCTGTGCAGCCCGGTTCCTGACAAGCCACAGACCGGTCCTGGTCCGCGGGCCGGGGGCTGGGGACTGCTGCTCTAGACGGTTCCTCCTGCCGCTGGTAACCAGCTCAGGTGTCTGGGTCTGCAGGTGCCTGGTGATTGACGAGGCTGACCGGATGGTGGAGAAGGGCCACTTTGCTGAGCTCTCACAGCTGCTAGAGATGCTCAGTGACTCCCAGTACAACCCAAAGCGACAGACACTTGTGTTTTCTGCTACACTGACCCTGGTGCATCAAGCTCCTGCTCGCATCCTTCACAAGAAGCACGCCAAGAAGATTGACAAAACTGCCAAACTTGACCTTCTCATGCATAAGATCGGCATGAGGGGCAAGCCCAAGGTCATCGACCTCACAAGAAACGAAGCCACAGTGGAGACGCTGACAGAGACCAAGATCCATTGTGAGAATGATGAGAAGGACTTGTATCTGTACTACTTCCTGATGCAGCACCCAGGCCGCACCCTGGTGTTTGCCAACAGTATCTCCTGCATCAAACGCCTCTCCGGGCTCCTCAAAGCCTTAGACATCATGCCGCTGACCCTGCACGCTTGCATGCACCAGAAGCAGAGGCTCAGAAACCTGGAGCAGTTCGCCCGCCTGGAAGAGTAAGTCAGGCCTGTCCCTGGAGCCCCTCCTCGAGCCCTTGCGTCCAGGTTGCCAGGATGATGGGCCGGTGGCGGGAAGCTCCCTTGTCATGGGGGCCTTATCAGTAGAAGGTGCTCTTTGCTTGTGCAGCGTGAGGCAGGCTCGCCCGCATCTAATGCAGTTGGTTGCAGGTGATGCCCAACAGAAACTTCCCTAATAATGAGCAGTGATGACAATAATTCCCAACATATGAACACTTACCAGTAGATTAAATACTGTGCTGGCATTTTAGATCCATTACCACATTCACTTCTGACGTTCTTGAGAATCGGAATAGATTGGTGGTTCCGAGCACAGACTGCCTGAGATCAAATCCTGGCTGTGCCACTTTTTGCTGGTCAAATTCTCTGTTTCAGTTTTCTCCTAGTGTAATAATAGAAGCCACCTCGGAGGGCTGTCATGAAGATAAGTGCATTTATGCACATAAAGTGTTTAGAACAGCGCCCGGCACGTAGTATGTACTTGCTGAATGTTAGCTTTAATGTCACTTACTATCATTATTCTCATAGGTGAAAGAAGTAAGCTCTAGAGAAGCTAATCAGCCTGCCCAGGGTTTCTCAGCCTGGCAGGGCTGGGCCTCCAACAGCCTGGCAGGCCCCAGAGCTCACGCTGTGCCCTACGTGCTGTCATTGTCCCATCTGCTTCAGAGCCAGACTGGTGCTCAGGCAGCAGGGGGCACTGTGGCAAGATGAGGGCCTGGGAAGTTGAGGCTGACTCTGAACTGGCGTTTGCCCACAGTGGTTTTTGTCAGGTTACTGGGCGATTAGTTTTAGAACCAGTGTCTGGTTTACCTCCCTTTGGACGTTGGCAGGTAGAGTTCGCGGTTTACTGGATCGGGGGTTGGCCAGCCGGCCCGTGGGCCAGACCCGGCTCGCCGCCTGTCTCTGTAAGTGAAGTTTGATTGGCACCCATTCGTGTAGTGTCTGCGCCTGCTTTGCACTGTGACGGCAGAGCTGAGTAGTTCCAACAGAGACTGCCATCCACAAAGCCCGAGTAATTTACAGTCTGGCCCCTTGCAGAAAAAGGTTGCTGACCTTGACTTAGAACAATGGTCTGATGTTTGACAAACTTTAGTGTGCATCATATTCCCCATTCCTTTTGCATAGATACAAGGAGTTTGGACCTTGAAGGGCCCAGAGTCTTAAGTTTTTAAAGCAGAGCTCAGGTGCTTTCGACTTCCCTTGAACTATACATACACACACTAAGAAACATCACCCCACATATACTATCAAGTGCTTTCTTTGCAGCTAGGCCCTGTTGTAGGGGCTGGTGATAGCACAGTGAATAATGCAAAGTCCCATGGAGTTCACATTCCAGTGGAGGGAAGTAATGAAGTGAGAAGTAAGGACATAGCTTTTCAGGTGATACTAAGTGCTCAGTAGTGAAGTTGTGTGGGGGGTGCGGGCTGTGTGTGTGGCCTGGGAGGCTTCTCTGACAAGGTGAGACTTGAGCAGAGAATGGAAAAAAGTAAAGAGTTGTGAGTATCTGAGGAAGACCTAAGGTATAGCAAGTTCAAAGGCTTAAAGGCAAAGGGCATGTTTGGTGTGTTTGGGGAAGAGCAAGGACATCTGCGTGGCTGGAGAGAAAAGTAAGTGGTCACCAGCCTGGAACGTGTGTGGCTTCACTTGGTTCCCTGGAGGCAGTCATCAGTGTGGCAGCGGGCAGCCTGTTGGTTGCAGCCATGTGTGCCTCGGGAAGGTCCCTCTTCGAGCCTAAGTTTCTGCATCTGTAAAAGAGAGGTAAGTAGTATTAACTCACAGAGTGTGTGTAAGGGCCAGAGTGTTCAGAGTACCTGGCAGGTGGTAAGAACGTAATTAGTGGCAGCTCTTAGGCGTTAATGAGCTTTCTTTCTCTGCGCAGTTGTGTTCTCCTGGCAACGGATGTGGCGGCTCGCGGCTTGGATATTCCTAAAGTCCAGCATGTCATCCATTACCAGGTAGGGGCATCAGGGAGCCTGTAGGCATCTCTCAGCATCAAATGGGGATTTTTTTAATTTATTTTTTAAAGACTTTATTTATTTATTTTTATAGAGAGGGGGAGGGAGGGAGGGAGAGAAACATCGATGTGCGAGAGAGACATCCATCAGTTGCCTCTCACACGCGCCCAATTGGGGACCCTGCCCGCAACCCAGGCGTGTGCCCTGACTGGGAATCGAACTGGCCACCTTTCAGTTCACAGGCTGGTGCTCAGGCCACTGAGCCACGCCAGCCAGGGCCAAATGGGGATTTTTTAATGCAGAGGTTGGGGGAGGGAGGAGGAATTGTTGGTCCCGAGGCCTCGTGCAACAGAGGATTCCACTGGCATCTAGTGACCAGCCAGCTGCTGCCGTTGTTGGAATGCTCTGGTGAGGTTCATTTCCAGAACCTTTTGGCATCGTCTGATGTTGAAGAGCCCCTCTCTCTTTGATTTCGGCAAGCTGCATGGTATGGGCAGGTTGGAGTCTCAGTTTCTCCCATGAAATGGGGTAATTAGTTTAGCATGTAAAGTGGTTGTCTTGGTGTAGAGAAGTAGGAAAGTGTGGTAGTTACCACCTGCCTGGGCTTAATTCCAGCTGTGTAACCTGAATCAAGTTATTTAGTCTCTTTGTGCCTCAGTTTTCTCGTTTTTTAAATGGCAGTTATTTTAGTGTCTACTTCTTATGTTCTTAATGAGGTAAAATAAGTTACTGTGTGGGAAGAGCCTAGAAAGCCACTCAGCACATCATAAGCACCACAAATGTTAGCAACCGTTGATACTGCCGTCGACACCAGCGTACACCCCTCGCGAGCATTAGCGTGGAGTGGCGGTGGGAGTGAGGGCTGGAGAGCTGCACCCCTGGGGTTTGAGCATGCTGGCTGCATCATAGCTGGTCAGCCTTGGGCACGTCACTCAGTGTCTCTGGCTTCGGCTTCACTGTTTGCAGACTGGGACTAATAATGCCATCAACCCCACAGTTACTATGAGGATTAAAAGAGCTAACGCTGATGGGGCACCTGCGCAGTAGCTGCTTTGGCAGTATTATTTCTCCTTTGTAGTCCTTCATGCTTCAGAAAAAGTTTTAGGGGGCCCGTTCAGTTTAGCAAGTCTATATTCTCCCTCTTTTCTGTGGAAGAGGCTGGGCCGATGAACAAAGTACAGTGCTAGCCCCTAAGAAGTAGCAAACCCACTGCAGGAGATGAAGTGACTGCAGCTGGAATTTAAGGTGGAAGGCATGAGAGAGTTTCGGAATGTGACGGGAGAGAGAGGTCGCTTCTAGTTTGGGAGGTTGGAAGGCGCTTTCTAAAAGATGCTTGGCATTTTAGGGTGGGGAGGAGGTGAGCATGCAGAGGTGGGAAAGGAAGGAGGCAAGAACAAGGGGAAGTGTGCGGTTAGCTGAGTGAGAAGGGGGGTGTGTTGGCCGAGGGACGTGAGGAGTGGCGAGTAGATCTCATTTCTGGCTCTGCGTTGGGAAGGTGCTGAGCTGAGCTGAGCGTTACTGGGCTCCGGGGAGAAGATGGATACTGAGCAGGGGTGTGTGCCGCGGGAGTGGGGGCGGGAGTGCTTGTCAGCACTCAGGCCGCCTTATCTGTGGGTAGTATGTAGAGGCAGCTTGGCCCAGGGGTTAACATGGTCCTTGCAGCTGGACTGCTTCAGTTCAAGTCCTGGCTTCACCACTTAGTTGGATAACCTAGGAGGAATTGCTTAGCATCCGTTTCTGAGGAATGAGTGGGATAATACATGCAGAGTGCTTAGAATTGTCAGGCGTATTGTAATAACTCAGTAAGTGTTGGTTATGATTACTGTCGTCAGCCATTCGTGCAGAATTCATGAAGAACCAGTGGATTTTTAGGAGGGTACAAAGGTCAGAGCTTTGACTCAGGAAGATGACGCTGGCAGCTTTGGGCTGGGTCAGGGAGAGTGGGGAGGACTGGACACCAAGTAGGAAGTGCCTGCCATTTTCCACTTGAGTAGCCGTGAGGGCCTGAACCAGGGGAGGACGCGTGGGAGGGCAGAGCCTTCACGGGGAGCTGGCAGTAAACCTGGGGACAGTTTGAATGTGGGACAGGGAGAAGGGCTGGCTCAGTCCATGGTGCCGGACCGGTTCCTGGCTGCCTGGCTGCGGGGACTGCTGGCCCTGAGGGCAAGGGCCGTGTTTGGTGACAGCCACTTACTGACCTCCCAGTTCTGCCTCGGCAGGTCCCCCGCACCTCGGAGATTTATGTCCACCGAAGTGGTCGGACTGCTCGTGCCACCAATGAAGGCCTCAGCCTGATGCTGATTGGGCCTGAGGACATGGTCAACTTTAAGAAGATTTACAAAACCCTCAAGAAAGATGAGGACATCCCATTCTTCCCTGTGCAGACAAAGTACATGGACGCAGTCAAGGTAAAAATGAGTTAAAAGCCCGTTGCTAAGGAGGGGAGGGGTCATGCTGCTCCCTCACCTTGGAAGTATAACCCTGAGCAACTAAAGAATGGTTCTGCCAAGAGCGAAACAGGGAGATCCATAACAATGCGGAATGGGGCACTGTTCCTGGCATAGGAAGGAAGGGTGAGTGGCCGAAAGGGAGAATTTCCTTCTTGGACTACCTTCCCCTAAAGCCACCATCACCCTCCTCCTCTGGACAAGGGCACTGGCACTGCTGTCTGGCCGTCCCCTGGGGTGGTTGCAGGGAAGTGAGGCAGATGCTCAAGGTCTGTCACAGTCCTGAAGCAGGTGCCAGTAATTCCTACCTCCGGTGTATCGTTTTAACTTTCCAGGCATTCGCTGAGTGGGCGCCGCGTCCTGCAGGCCGGGGTGCATCAGATCGCAAGCGGGGTGCCTTCTCCGTGGGGGTCCACTGGCTCGTGAGGCGGGCTGAGCCTGTGCTAACGCTCAGGCACAAATGGAGCCCCGTTGGGCTAGTGGGCATGTGGTTGAATTGGTAGGAGATGAGGTTTTCTCTGAGCCTCCTCTAGGCAGAGACACAGAGATGTGGAGAGGAGATGAAATTCCAGGAATTGAGGGAGCAAAAGCATGGAACATTTCAAGGACTTCGGGGAAACACTGGGGAGATGAAGATGGAAAGTGGGTTCAGAGGATTCCTATTAGTAAGGAGACCAGGGGCCACGCTGGCTTTTCGTGGCTCCTTTCCCTCGCATCACAAGATCGCTCCCTTCTTTTTTTGGTGTATCGTGTGACTGCTGTCTGGCCCCAGCACCCACGAGAGGGAGGGTTGAAATGGTTTTCAGAAAGCACGGCGTGGAAGAGAGGGCAGGCAGTGCTGTGGGTTTGTCATCCCTGCAATTCAGGGCTGGGCCGACCTCAGGGCTGGGGGTGTTTCAGGGCCCTGGCTCGGCTGTGGTGCCTGGGAAGGCGTTTCCTTCGGACACCTGTAGATTGGCAGTCTGAGCCAGGTGAGCTTCCAAGGGAGGCTGTTCAGGTTTGTTTGGAAAGCCGGCACCTGTGATTTCCCATGTACACGCATGTGTAATGATTGCCCTCTGCTTTTTTATCAGGGACCGCTGGTCCCAAGAGCATTTCTAAAAAAAAAAAAAAACAAAAAACTGCAACCTGAATAGACTTTGGTTCCCAGAAGCCCTGTCAGATGAACACTTTCTGTTCTTTTCCCCCAGGGGCGAATCCAGTTGGCCCGGCAGATCGAGAAAGCCGAGTACCGGAACTTCCAGGCGTGTCTGCACAACTCTTGGATCGAGCAGGCGGCAGCTGCCCTTGAGATTGAGCTGGACGAGGAGATGTATAAGGGTGAGTGGGCTGGTGGGACTTGAGTGCAGATGCATTCAGCTTGTTTACGCCTGTTTCCATCAACCTTTGTCTGGTTGGAACCTCCCCACTACCAGGGGTCCTGTCAAAATCGGCAAGATGCCTTTTCCTTCTCTGCGACAGGCCCTTGTCCCAGACGAACCTAAAACCCTCAGCCTTTGTCCCCTCTGTCTTGTCTGCCTGGAGCCTTCAGCTACCACCTGTGTGTGGAGGAGAGACAGTGACCTTGGGGGCAGGCTCCGTGGCCGGGCTGCCTGTGTCTGAGTGCCAGCCTGCTCCCCTAACTGGCTCTGTTACCTGTCTCATGGGGCTGTTGCGAAGACGGTCTGACCTAATGGTTTTGAAGTGCTTGTAACAGTGATTGGCAAGTAGAAAGTATTTGATACATTTTTAAATTATTGTTTATAAAACTATTTATTTACTTTTAGAGAAGGGGAGCAAGGAAGAGGGAGAGAAACATCCATGTATGGTTGCCTCTCATATGCCCCCTGCTGGGGACCTGGCCTGCAACCCAGGCATGTGCCCTGACTGGGAATCGAACCAGTGACCTTTTGGTTCTCAGGCTGGCGCTCAATCCACTGAGCCATGCCAGCCAGGGCTTAAGTTATTTGTTGTCGTTGTTACTACTACACCTGTCTTCCAAGCGAATGAAGCACTTTGGTCATCATCTCACCTGATGTCTATACTCTCGTGACAGACAGCAGGAGTAATTACCCTTTTACGTAGGGGAACCAGGGGCTCACAGAAGAGAAGCAATTTGGGTTGGGCAGCGGCTCCACTGCCAGGCGTTTCCTGGGCCCGAGGCTAAGGATTCAGGGGTGAATCTGTGTGGTCCCTGCCTTAGGAAGCTCCCGAGTCTAAGAAGTGGCAGAACCACATCTGGAACTGACACCACCAGTTAGGTCCAGTGCTCTTTCCAGCCCACAAGTGAGCAGCCCAGCCGGGCAGTTGGCGTCTCGGTACTGAAATCAGCAGATTCAGGGTCAGGCATGCTGTCTGCTCAGCGTGGAAGCCGGACGCCAAACCACGGGGCTTGATGGCAGTGAGCTAGTCCTCTGGTCACTCGGGCCGGGGCCGGGGCTGTAGGTGCATGAGGCTCTGGCTTTCCCTCCTGAGGGCAGGCTGGCATGGAGCCCTTTGGCTGTGCCGCCTTTGCGGGGCCGGCACAGTGCTGGTGGGGAGGTGCGGGACAGCTGGCGGCAGACGGCGCTTCCTGTCTCCCGAGGAGTCTGCCGCTGCTGAGTTGTCGAACCCAGGCTGCAGGCGGGTGGGCCGTAGGAAGAAAGCTGATACTCAAGTCCGGAGACTTGGGTTCCAGTCTGTTCGACAGCTAACTCTGTGACCTTCGGCAGGCGACCTCTGAGTTTGCTGGACTGTAAGATGAAGATAATTCTTACCTTAGAGAGTTTTTGTGAAAGATAAAGGACAGAGTGGCCCCGAGTCTCTGCCCCTCCTGAACTGTGTTAGAAGTCAGTCAGCACTAGTTTCTGCAGAGAACTTGTGAGCTCTGCCTGTGCAAGAGTTCAGAACAGTTTTCATCAGAGTATTCTCCATCAAGGGAAGCAGACTTCTGGTAAACAGGATCTTTTTCACATTGCGTTTCAAGGAGGAAAAGCTGACCAGCAAGAAGAGCGGCGGAGACAAAAGCAGCTGAAGGCGCTGAAGAAGGAGCTGCGCCACTTACTCTCCCAGCCGTTGTTTAAGGACGACCTGAAAACCAAGTACCCCACTCAGTACGGCAGGCCCCCTGCGCTCAGGCCTGCCCCGGGACGTGGGGAGTCCGCTTTGAGCTGCCTCTCCACACAGAAGAAGAAGCAGCCAAGGCCAAAAACAGAAGGGCAGCAGGAAGAGCCACAGCCAAGTACAAGTGCACGTTAACTGCCCCCCCGCCCCCAGTCAGTCTGCAGTGACCACACAGTGTGTCTGTGCCCTGTGGTTATATGGGAAATTTTCCATCTTTCATTTCATTCCACTGTCACCCCGATTACGAAACACTCCCGCTTTTCCACATCACCCCCATAGTGGGAGGGACATCATACAGATTTGTGTTGTTTTCGGAGTAAGAGTGCTTTGCAGCAGCTTATGTATTTCTGTATATCAGTGTTTACAGGCTTGTGTGTACAACTTGGTTTCCTTAATTAAAAACAGTTGAACTAGCATGTCATCCTGTGTTTTCAGCCAGAACATGGGGGATGCTGTCACAGTCCCCTGGCTGCCGGATGGACATGGCAGTGTCTCACCCCACTGGGCAGTGTGGATGGAGCAGGCGGCCAGAGAGCTTTGCAGATCACTGTAAAATCACTTCTGCCTGGGTCCTCAGCATGTGTTCCTGCTTCTCCCCACAGCAGAGTCCTTAGCTCCTGGCTCCCTGCCACTCGCTCATAGCCGCTGTTTTGTCTGAGCCACTCCGGGAGGTGGGCAGGGAAGAGGTCGCCATCCCCAGGTTCCGAGAGGACACAGGTTTCTTCAACATCAGAGGCACTTGTGTGTGAGGTAGTCAGGACCTGGTCCTGGGCCTTTTCTCTGGCTTTGCTCTCTGCCCCCCTTCTCTGTGACAGAACTGGTTGCTTCCCATGATCCCATACGCCCCTTCTCTTGTCCTGAGCCTTTGCATAAGCTTCTCCCTCGGCCTGATGCCTCTCCCGTCCCTGGGCACTGCTTCATGTCTTCTCGGTCCCTGAGGCCCCCGGAGAGAGTTCCTGCTGGGGGCTCTCATGGCACCCATGCTTACCTTCACAGTGCTTGCCGCGCTCAGCATCTTTGTGGCGCTCCTTGAGCGCAGAGGCTGCTTTCTGGCCCGTTGCGTCCCTTCAGCTGAGGTCAGAGCACGGTGTGAATGTGTGCTGAGGGCACCGGTGGCCTCCTGGTGCCACCCCGGCTTTCTCCAGGTCAGTCTAGATGAGGAGCAAGAGTTGTCTCCGTCGTAGGAGAAGCACCGATTCTGTACAGCCGAGTCTGGGCTTCTAAACCGGCATTCCCTCAGCCCGGTGGTCGGCAAGTTTGGCAGGAGGGCGGCAGTATTCCCTCCGCCGCTGTGGGTGACTGCGGCAGGATATCGGTCTAAACCCAGATGCCGGTATCATTGTGTGTAGACCAAGTGCCAGGCACTGTGAGGCACCGTTAGCTGCTTTAATCATTTCACCTCGTCTCCATCAGGGCCCTGCAACATAAGTCTCGCTGTCCTTTTTCGTAGCTGAGAAGGCTGGCACTGCCTAAGACTTTCTTGGGGTCGCACCGCAGCCAGGCGGCAGAGCTGGGTTTGGAGCCCTGGGTGTGTGCCTGTGGGCCCAGGACAAGTTCAGAAAACTGCTTTGGTCTCCAAAGACAGCAGCGTTGCCAGGGAATGTCTCCCAGTGTCCCCAGTGACCTGGAGGGGAGGATGCGGAAGAAAACAGCCCTAGACTGAGGTCAGCTCCTGAGTGACAGCCCTCAGAGGTGGCAGGGGGACTTTCCATTTTCCAAATAATGCACGGGGACTTGGGGAGGCTCGAGTCCCTTAGCAGCCCCTGAGCCATGATCCAAGGTCCAGGGTCACTTGTCACAGGCCAGACAGTCCACTAATGTCCATTGACATCCTGCCCTCACGTCTCACAGTAAGTCTTATTTATTTATTCTGCTGGGGTAACATGTTAATAGGGAAGGTGTTAACAGATGAGGCCAGCCTCCCAGGCACTTCTCTCTGACCTGATGAGGCAAGGCTTTGGTGAGGCCTGTGGTTCCTTTGACGCCTGCAGCCCAAGGGCAGGGCTTCCTGAGTATCTGTACCTTCCACTCAACAAGGAGTGGAGCGCCACCCCAGTCCAGTCACACACGAGCCCCACGGGTACCAAATGCTAATAAGCCAGGACAGAAGTTGTCAGGGAAACCATTTTAATGCTAGGAAATGTTTTCACCAACTGTCCCGGGAAGCTGTAGCGCACAGGTGGCAAACACAAGGCCCGCGGGGCCAAATCGGCCCTCCACTTTGTTTTATCCCCTGCACCTTGTTTCTCCCCGGCGGCAGCGCCGAGTTCGCTGCCCCTAGTTAAGGAGTAGTTTCATCTGTACAGTCCTAAAATGACATCCGGCTCTTCGAAGGCAACTGCGAGGCTGATGTGGCCCCCGGTGAAAAGGCGTTTGACACCCCTGCTGTGGGACCTAAGGCCCCAGAGCAGCCACTCAGAGCCACAACCCTGCCCCCATTCCTGCTCAGTAAGGGAATGTGTTTGGTTCTTAGACCACTGTTGGGGAAGCCATAGTGCCACCGCAAGGGGACATGTCCCCCTACCGTTCCGTACCTGCGCCGCCCTTGGGAAGGGCAGGCTGGGAGCCTCCTGTTCGTGGAATGCTCACTACGTGTCAGGTCTTGCAGTCGTTTTCACACACAGTCTCGTTCCGCTTTAGCTAGTGTCCAGTGATATGTAGGTGTTTCACTGACGTGGGACCTGGGGCTCAGCGGGGCAAAGTGTCTTGGCCAGGTCACACAGCTAGTAAGCTACAAAGCTGAGATCCAAACCCAGGCCACCTCAAGGGCCACTTTATGCTTAAGTAGGGACCCAGTCAAAAGCAGGGACAGTTCTTTTTTTGGTAAGTATTTCCATTGATTTATAAAGTTTCCTTTGGAAAGAAGGTAATAAATACACAGTTATCCACTCTCAAAGCAACATTCCTTCCAGCTTTTGGTCGGGGGAGGGGCGGCGTCATGGCGGGGTGCGGAGAGCTAGCCAGGGACAGTGGTGGTTAGCACGACTGGACTTCAGCAGGCCACAGACTGTGCCCCAGGCGTTTTGACTTCGCGATAGTATAGACGTGATACATACACCCAGTCAGTAGAAACCGTATTTGAATTCTGAATTGTGGTCTTTCCCGGGCTAGTGAAACATGGTGAGATACTGCCATGATGCGAGGCGGCGGCAGCCAGCCGCGGCCCCGGGCCAGCCACGGGTCCAGGCGGGCGGTCGCCGATGCCCCGCAGTGTGCTGTCGCCAGCACTTTTTGGATGTTGTGTTGTTTTCTCATCCCACCCACCTATGTCTCCTTCTACTGAGAAGAGAAGGACGGTTCTTGTGATGAAACTCGAGATAATTGCCCAACTGTAGGCTAAGTATTCTGAGCACATGTGAGGTAGGCTAGGCTGAACTCTGATGTTCTGTTGGTTGGGTGCATTAAATGCATTTTCCACTTAAAATAGTTTCAACTTAATAGGTTTATTGGGACATAACCCCATCTTAAGACAGGTAGCCACTCGTCCTAGAGTTCCACTGAGTTCTGCCACTCCCTCCATTGCTTTTCTGTAGGGAAAGCACCTTGGCCCGCCTCTCTCGGCCACTGTGGTTCTAAGCTGGCAGGATCTCTCCTGGGAAGAGGGTCCCAGATGAGCACGGCTGGGCCCAGGCCTGGAAGCACAGCGTAGGTGAGTCTCAGAGGGGATTCCTCCAGCCAGTCTGCCGAAGAAAAAACTGCTTTTGTGAGCACTACACAAGCCATGCGTGCTGAGGAGTGGCAGCCAGCGCTAGAGCGCCTGGCCGGGGGCTCGGGACCCGCCTCGCCACCTTCCGAGGGCCGAGGGCACTCAGCCCTGAGTCGTGTGTTCACGCTCTTCAGTTCGGGCATGCGGGTGCCGATACTCACACACTGTGTAACACACACACCCCTTCCAGTGTTCTGTCACGGAGCCTGGCACTCCTGCCCGGAGCAGGGGGGACACAGAACCAATTCCGACATAAGGGTCAGATTTACATTCCTGTTGAAAAGTGACGTGTCACTCAGTCTGAGCCCTTGGGTTCAAATTCCAGCCAATGGCAGGATGGGAACCTGCGTCCCTGCCTGGAGTTCAAGCACCCTGACGTGACCTTTGTGTCCCAGGGCTCGGAGCGGTCTGCTCCCCAGCCCGCGTGCGCAGTCTGGCTGGCGGCAGACTCACACCGTAGCACCAGTAGATTCTAAAATCCCTGCAGATTGGAGCCTGTGAGGAGCAGGCCTTTGATTAAGGAAGTAGCACCCAGGGCAGTCCCACACCCTTGCGTTCTCTGCTTCCTCCCGCAGGCAAGAGAACTTGCTAGCGGAGCCCTGGCCCGGCCAGGGCCCTGAGGTCCTGAGGCAGCACGGTGAGGTTATCGAGGGGCATGTCCAGGTAGATGAAGGAGGAGGCCACCAGCCAGGGCTCTGGACTCCCCGGCAGTTTCCACAACCGAAGTCTCCCTCAATGCCAGTGTCTTCACTTGCCCGTGTTCTTTCCCGCCTGCCCTCGCCAGCCCATAAACCCAGCAGAAGCGGGATGGGGAAGGAGGAAATACAGCCTCGCAAAACCTGTCTGCTCTGCTCAGCTGGGGTCTGGCTGCACCTGCCAATGTCCACCTGAGCACCTGGTTCTACTTCCAGGGCACGCTGGGGATGAACGCACAGCTTCCGGCTCCCAGATTCTAGTTTTCCTTGAGCAGTTGTCCAAGCGGGGCTGGCGGCAGAACCCTGAGGGGCCTGGCGGGCAGCCCTGGCTCTGAGAGAGGTAGCGGAGGCCCAACACGTTGCTTGAACTTCCTGCTAAAGTCCGCTTTCTAGGTTTTGGCATAAAAAGTGTCTCCTTTTTCTTCTGAAATTAGGGTAAGAAAACACTCCCATCACGGAAGTTTGGAACCACGCCGAAGCCCACGTATTCAGGCTGGCCTCTGCTGGCCCGTGCTTCATCCAGCCATCCACCAGCGTCCAGCCCAACACTTGGTTAGACTTGATATGTTTTTATAGAACTTGTAAGTCGCTTAAGACAGTTGACCTTGAGCGTTTCCTCCCCTACAGAGAAGCACTGACCATGGCAAAAAGAAACCAGAGGGCCCTGGCTTACTTTTACACAACAACAGAATGTCAGTGCTGGCCGACACCCCGGGCATTGGAGAAACAGGGAGGGGAGGAGACTTACCCAGGGTCTCAAGGAACTTGGAGCAGAGCCAGGGGCCCTGGCTTCCTAACCCCGAGTTAAAAACCATTTGATCCTTTATGAAAACGAACACTAAAAATATTACCAAATTACACAGTCCATAATTGGTAGGCCTCATTCCCAGGGACTTTGCCCAAAAGTCTGTGTGTTCTGTTTTCTAACTACAGTCTAAATCGCTTAAAAAATTGAAAAGCCGTAATGTTCCATTCAGAATGCGGTCCCCATTAGGGTACAGGTTCCACTTGGTGGCCTAAAATTAATCGCGTTTATCAGCTGCATAAAGGATGTTGTAGTGGGACGTTTTATAGAGCAGGTAAACGGAAGGGGTGGCGGCCTCGGGGAACACGTGGTGGTTCAGGGCCGTGTCTGTCTCGTCCACGTACTCCACCTGCAGGGCGATGTTCAGTGCCTGAGACAGGGCCGTTATCTGGATGTGGTCACACTCCGTGGCCATTGGCTCCACCTCCTGCAAAGCCCAAAGTGAAAAAAACCGGTTTAGGAAGGGGGCCTAGCAGAGGACCAGTGAGAAGTCCAACCCCGGCTTTCGTGGTCCTGGGTCAAAGCATGTCGGCCGCTTAGCTTCTGCTGATGGCTGCCATGCAAGAATAAGGCCTGGGGCTGGATCTCATGAAAAGTGCCCGATGTTTAAATGTTGGCATGGGGTTATAATACCATACATGGTAAACAAAACACGTCTTGGGGCAAATGTGACTCCTTAAGTATGTCATGGTCTAGTCCAAAGCCCCTTTTCTCAGATGGGAAGTCTGAGGCCTGGAGAGGGAAGTGACTTGCCCAAAGCCACACAGTTCAGGCAGTTCAGGTAGGGTCTTCTGGCTGGCTTATCTGGGCCCTTTGACTTGCAAATACAGAGCCCTGCCCTTGTTCCTTGGCCAGGGATGCTGGTGCTCAAGTCCCCCGAGGAGAGAGGGAGGAGCAGAGCCCAGGGCTGTAGCCCAGTCCCCGAGGCGCTGAGGACCTACATGAGTGCAGAAGTCCTTGATGTCCATCTCCTCGTCGATGAAGTGTCGGAAGAAGTCGGCGCGGTTCTTGATGAAGGCCGAGGTGAGCAGGCGCAGGAACTGCACGACTCTGTCGGAGGCGCCCTGGTCGTTGAACACCTTCAGCAGGCTGGACACGGAGCCATCCTTCTCCACCAGCTCCACCACGCTGTAAAACTGGCCCCCGCAGGTCAGCCAGGGCTGGTGCCGGCCAGGCCTGCACTGCGCCTCCCAGGGCTCCCTCCACTGAATCCTCACTGCTAACTCTCCCAAGTCAAGGTACCAAAATAAATCAATCCGAGACCCACCACAGCTAAGTCACAGGGTTAGAGATACTCTGTAGTGAGCGACTTGGCCCGGAGTCATGTCTAGTGAACTCTAGTTGGGGTCTCTCTCCATCACTGTCAGGCTGAGATGCTTATTTAGAGATTCAGAATGGAGAGGTTCCCCCTCACCCTCACTAATGGGGTCAGGGAGCAGGGTGGAGAGGAAATGGTGGGACGGAGGTTGGGCAGGAGTTTCCAGCCTGAGAGCCACCCTAAGGAGGTGCCTCCTTCCAGAAGGACGGCAGGGCCCTGGGCTCCCTGTGCCCCCACAGCCCCACAAGCAGGAAAATCTCTCAGTCCTTCCCAGCCCGGAGGAGCAAGGGAGTCCGGAGCACGGAGCCGCGCGCTGTGAAGGAGCTCCAGCGGCACCGACTCCTGTCTGCCCTGCCAGCGCGGAGGGGCCCCGTCCCTCGGCCGTCGTGCCCAGCTTAACTCACAGCATTGAAGAAATTCCGGAACTTGTGCTCCTCAAAGCCGGCAGCCAGGAGATCATTGGGGGTCTGCAGCACACGCTCTTTGAACCTGACGGGTAGACTGATGCTTACTGGGAAATGCCGGGGAGCGCCGCTGTGACTGTCGACAGTCATCCGCTCTCACCAGCTGTCCCCAGCACAGTGAGAAGGTGGACATCACTAACGGGGAGGACTTCTCTGCCTTTCACAGCACTTCCACGTGGACCACACCGAGACTTGTTCTGTCCTCACTGTGCAACCCCAGGACGTGGGTATTACACCAGTTTTACAGAGAAGGAAGTGAGGTAATCGCCACCTGCTCGAGACAAAGGTCTCTTGGCTCTGTCCCTCCTTCCTGTCCCCATGGTTCATCACCATCTCTGGCCTAGGCTATGCCTAGGCTTTCCTTGCTCCTGGTCCCTTCCGCAGAGAGACCCCCAAGTGACCTACCACAGGCTTCTCCGTCAGCACCGGTGCCCGGGAAGGGCCCCCGCCGAGCTCGCCAGCCTCGGCTCGTCCAGCCGCAGAGCTCTCTCCCACCCCACGGCCATCTGCCAGGCGCATTTTCCCTCTCCCCACCCACAGCCAGCGAGCGAGGGTTTGTCCGCACTCACAAGAACTGGTTGTCACATTTTCAGAAATTCAGCCAGCCAGGTTTGAAACACAGCCATTACTTAAAAATCAAGTTATGTAAACTTGAAATCACACGAGTGCGGCTTGGCCAGGACAGGTGGGAGCGGCGCTGTGCTGGGAGCCGTGGTCTCTCTGGTACGTTACCCGCAGGCCTGGGACCCCAGGCTCCCCCCGCGCAGTGTGGGCGGTGCCGGTGCTGTGGGGATCTCTCTGGTCACTTTGTCCCTGAGAGGCCATGGTCCGAACAGCTCTGCTCCCCCTCGCCCCAGCTCTCCCACCCCCACCCCGCCCCGACTCCTGAGCCTCCGCAGCATTCCCACACCATTCCTCACCAATGGCTGCTGCCCCCACGTGAGGGAGGAGGAGTGTGGTACTGCGCCCCAGAGCACAGGCTCTCTCAGCCGACACCAGCTTCAGTGTGACATTGGGCAGGCCATTTAACCTTCCTGAAGCTCAGTTTACTCAACTGGAAAGTGGGGGTAACACCAGCCTCGCTCATCCTGCTGCCGGAGTTGCGTTACCCCCTTGGGTGGCTCACAGACATTTCAGACCAGGCACCCCCCATACGGAGCTCCTCAGCCTCTCTCTGCAGCAACTGGCTTCCCTGTCCTGGTAAGTCCCGGGCCAAACGCCTGGCGGCAGTCACGCTTGACTCCCCTCTCCACTCACACGACACGCCACGCAGCCTGCACCGCACCACACCTGCGCCCGTGCCATGAGGGAACCCTGCTGGCACCGCCTCCACAGGTATTTGGAGTCTGACTGCTTCTCTCCTCGGGGTCTCTCCCTGAGCACCTCCCCTGCTGCTCCCAGGCTGCGCCCGCCCGGTACGGACATTTAAGGTCCTTATGGAGGCCTGTGAGGCCCCACGTGACCTGTCCCACTTACCGCTCCAAGGCTCCTTGTCCCGGGACAACCTGGCCACCTGCCCTGCCCGATTTTTTCCCACACACACCATTCACCCATCAAATACTGTCCTTACGAACTGCCCATTGTGTCTCGTCAGGATGTGAGCCCTAAGGCAGGATGTTTTGTGTGTCGCTCACCACTGCTTCCCCAGGGCTCCGCCAGGGGCGTGTGTGGCGCCTGCCCGTTGGGTGACACTGCACGGAGGGCAGAGGTGAAGGGGACAGAGCCAGCGGGGCTGAAACAGAGACCCAGGGGTGAGCTTTGCCAGCATTACCATGCTGAGTCAAGACAACTCTTGGAACTGTGCAACATTAGCCAACTTCCACTGATGGGGAAACAGGCTCAGAGAGGTCAGGTCATTTGCCCAAAATCACACAGCAAGTAAGCAAGAGAGTGAGGTCTGACCTCAGGGCCCAGGGCCTCTGCATGTCACAGTTCTGGGGGACACGGCTGGTGGGGAGACCCAGTCCCTGTATGGTCTCTTACCTGCAGGGTTGCAGGAAGGTGGGGGCGGGGAGTGACCTGAGATAGCTCACTCTCCATCAAAAGGGGCTCAGCCAATCTGTCATTCAGGAAGTGATATGAATGACTCATTCAAAATAAAGAACAGGTGGCTTAGTTTCTGTCCACTTTGAGAGAATCTACATTGGGAACAGGAGATGATGGCCTTGACCTAGCCATTCTCAACCAGGCTTGACGCCCCCCAAGGAGGTACCTGGCGATGTCTGGAGACACTTCTGATTGTCATGGCTTGGGGAAGGGGGTGCTCCCAGCATCTACTCAGTGGAAGCAAGGGATGCTACTAAACGTCCTACAAGCACAGGACAGAGGACAGCCCCAGGACGAGAGTGATCCTGCCCCAAACGTCAGCAGGGCCACCACTGAGAAACCTGCCTTTCAAAGGATTTCTGATGCCAGGCTCCTCAGACCAACCCTGAGTACCCAGTGACTGTTAGGTCATTAGTGCCTTCCCCCTGGCTGCCCCCTCCTCCCACGTGGCAGGCAGCTGGGCACTGCTGCCAGGCAGCCTTCCAGCTCACTCCCTGAGTTAAGCAGGCTGTGCCAAGGAAAAACCCTTAAGGAAATTCAGCACCGACATAACAGAGAACATGGCCTCCGAGACAGGGAGCCCACCCTCTGCCCCACTCACTTGAGGATCTCTCTGCTCTTCCCCAGCAGAGATTCCAGGTAGGAATAGCCCAGGGCCCGGTAGAAGCAGTTCCCGTCCCCCTTGGTCTTGCGGATTGCGGTGAACATTTTGCTGAGTTCCTGTGGGGAGACCGGGAAATGGAGGTGATGTCTGCAGTGACACCCCCTCCTGTCGTGTCCTGTCAGGGCCGGGCCCCCCCCCCCCCAGATAACACCGGCTCCCACCCAGCCTGCCTGCCCCTTCACTTTCTCCCAACTCTCATTCATCCCACAAATAGAAACGCTGAGCCAGTCCCTGTGCCAGCACTGGGGGGTGACTAGGGGCCTCGGCCCTGCCCTCAGGCTCTCTATGGTCTAGGGGGTGGGGGAGGGCAGACAGAAGACCTCTGTGGAGGACAGTGGAAGTACAGGGCAGGTGCTGGGGGTGGCTTGGAGCAATGGCTTCCACACCAGGCTTCGGAAGAGGAGCAGGAAGGCTCTGCATGGTGGGGGCGGCCGGCGTGAGTGGAGGCAGAGATGGGTTCAGCGTGGCTGCCTGGTGGGCTAGGGGCTGCCGAGCCGCCTAGAAGGGCCTTCTCAGACATAGGGAGCAGTCTGACGCAGCCTTTATGCCTCAAAAGGTGCGGTCCCCCCATAACACCCCTTTCTTTGCACCCCCCACTGTCAGTTTCCCTCTGAAATGGCCTGGAGTCCCCTTCGCTGCCTCCTCCATGAGGCTCCAGTTCTAGCAGCAGGGATGGTTTCCAATAGGTTGCGGAGTCCCGTCTCACCACGGATGAGAGGGCTCGGAGCTGACGGGCCCACTGAGGCAGGCCGGCAGGGAAGGACAAGTGTGCCCCAGGGGACACGAGAGTCAGTGTGCTGCCCAGTCCTTGCTACTGCCCAGAGACAGTCCTGCCAGGGCGCAGAGGGAAGCAGCTGCCTGCTGCCCGGGAGCCCTGTTCTGGGAGCTGTGCCTGCTCTGCTCCGGCAGCCCCCGTGGCAGCCCCGCCGGAGGCTGGGGCGGGCTCTCCCTCCGGAGTGCTGACCGGGGCAGCAGAAGAGACCTGGCTGCCCGGTCCAGATCCCAGCTTGTTCACGCACTAGCTGTGGAACTGTGGGCCTGCTATTTAACCTCTGTGCCTCGGCTTCCTCAGCTGTAAACATGGATAATAAAAGTACCGACCTTCAATGTTGCAGTGAGGTTTCAGGGAGTAAATAAAGCACTTAGGATAATGCCTAGCTTAAATTTTTTTTTTTTTTTTTTTTTGGCAACTTAAGAATTTCTCACTAAGGCAAACGCCCAACACCAAAATATTCTGGGAGCCCTTTAATTTGCTCAGGAGCATGGTCCAAATGCTAAGCCTTTGAGCCTTCACACGGGCACCGTCTCCTCTGCTCCCGACTCCAGCCCATCTAACCCAGCGCCCTCTCCTCCCGACCCTTGGCCTCACCTGGATTTTCCTCTGGTAAATCCTGTTTTCAGGGTGATCCCGCAGAATTGATAGAATGTCACATTTTTCTGATATTAGGTTGAAAGATGTTTCACTCTGAAAGACAGAGAAGCAAAGCTGTGACAATTTCAAAAGCAGCTGACAAGCCTGCACCACATACAAAGCCTCCGTACTTCCGGTTACTGACACAGTGACTGTGAGTGCCCACAACGGGCATGTGTGGTGTGACCAGGACCGTGCACACCACGTTCCCTGCACGGGGAGTCTGGTCGGCCCCATCGTGGAGAGGGACCATCCTGTCACTGCCGAACTGATTCACTGTATAGAATATAATGCCTCAAACCTAGTGGGCCTTCATGCTGAAATGCGACATGTTCTTTTGCCTCCTTTGTCCTTCCCGTCTCACTCACAACATTCCTTCTTAAATCCAACAGTTCGTGAACATCCAGCCTGCACCAGGCCCAAGCTAGAAACGCAGAGGCGTAACACCCGGCCAGATGCACCATCTACTGGTGGAAGTTCACATTGCAGCCCAGCTCAGAGTCTAGGTCAATTCCAACCCAGAGGGATTGATTAGCCTCCTGGCCCAGAGTCCTGGCCTCTGGAGAGCTGAGAAGTCGTCTGGCAGGGAGCAGGTGCCGGCCGGAGCCAAGGCAAGTGCCGGAGACAGCTCTGTCCTAAGAGCCAACCCCGCAGCCCATGTCTGTGGCTCATGTTCTTCCTACCCAAACTCGGGGCTTGGACAAATGGGAGATGCACTTGGGCTTCCAACCCACCCCAGGAATAGCCCTGATTGCAGCACAAAAATAATGTAACTGAATTGGTGTTAAAGCCACTGGTAGTTAACGGTTTAAAACAGGGGGCCCTGGTACCCGCACAAAACGTACGGAGACAATTCCCACACATTTTTGCAAATGGAAATCAGGTTTTCACCAGTTTACTGCCGTCAGTTTTGACAGTCTGCCTCCGACCATGAGAGCCTTTCCAGGCTGACCTCTCGGGCTCCTGACTGGCTAGACAATGACTTCGGCCAAGGCCACCTCACTCATGCCAGAGTCTTGTGTTTTTTTTTAATCCTCACCCAAGGGCATTTCCCCCCCCCCCCATTGCTTTTAGAGAGAGGAGAAGAGAGAAAGGGAAACATCAGTGTAGCACCGACTGACTGTCTCCCATACACACCCAGACCAGGATCAGGCGGGACCAGGGATCAACCCGCAACCTAGGCTTGTGCCCTGACCGGGAATCGAACCTGCGACCTTTTGGTTACAGGATGACGCTCCAACCAACTGAGGCACACCAGCCAGGGCTCACAGCGGACCCTTTGATGTTACAAAACCCTTTCCGTCTGGACAGATGTGTCTGGATTTTGGATGACTATGTTTCTGCACAGCTCACCACCGGAAGCGCTAAGTGACTTCTAGGGTCACCCCATCTCCACATCAGTCAGACTCCGAACTGCTGCCTGACAATGAACTCCCTTTGCCCCGATTCCTACACCCAGCATCCGGGATGGAGGAGAAGTGCTGCAACTAAGAAAGAGCATTTCTGGGGGCCTGGATGCCCCTACCCATCAGTGTCCAAAGCCACAGGGGCCTCCCTTGGCACAGGACGGCTTGTCAAACCCTCTGAGACCTTCTGTTCACCTGGCTGATTCCCCAGGGCCCAACCCAGGGCCTGGATCAGAGCAGGGGACAAGATATTTGTTGAATGAAAGAATTAAATCTGCCTCCTTTCTGCACCCACTCACCTTCCACAAAGAGACTCCACCCAGCCCTTGCACACGTCTCATTGTCACAGCTCAACAACCAGGCCTCAGGCTCACACGTCTGCCTATAAACCACCAGTATGCCCTTGAGCATCCTCCAGCCCAGGCTCCCAGGTGCTGGCAGGCCTCTCACAGGCCCCCGGGCCCCAGCAGGCAATGCCAGCACTCGGCCAGCCCCTACCTCCCGCTGAGGCTACTCTGCAGGGCAACCTGGGCTGTGAGTCACCTCGTTAAAAAGGCCCAGCCGCCCCAAAGCCACACTCATGGCGTGGCCTGACCTCCAGCTCCCGACTCCATTACAGAGGCCAGAGCCTCCAGCCTCACCCACCAGCAGGGCAGGGCCCAGAATTTGGCCACTGCCCCCTCCCAGAAGGTTCCTGTCACTTCCAAAGGCTCCCAGGGGCTCCAACCCTGGCCTTGCCTGTCTGGGGCTGGGGTCTCCAGAGTGGCTGGTTCAGGGACTGAAAGGAAATGCCTTTTCAAATGTCTACTTGAGATACATAATATACAAACATGTGGAATGATCAAAACATTTTTACTGAGGTGAGTAATCAGAAATGTTTGGAGGCCAAAGACATAGGAAAGCCCTAGAGGCCTGAATGAGTTTCCTCCTGCTGCTGTAACAAATTAGGACAACCCAGGGTCTGGAAACGCCATGGATTTACTATTGTCTTGTGTTTCTGGAGGCTCCAGGGGAGAATCCCTTTTCTTCCCTTTTCCAGGTTCCAGAGGCTCCCTGCATTCCTTGGCTCACAATCCTTCCTTCCTTCCATCGTCACGGCTCCTTCCCACTCCGACCCTCCTGCTGCCCCCCTTATAAGGACCCCAATGATTGCATCACTGGCCCACCTGGGCGATTCAGGGTATCTCCCCACCTCTAGACCCTTAAATGCATTGCTCCTGCAAAGTCTCTATATTGCCTGTGAGGTACCCTAGTCACAGGACCTGGGGATTAGGATGGGGACATCTTTGGGGGGCTATTACTCAGCCCACCATCCAAATGTCCCTTCTCTGCTGTCTAGTTCAGAAACTAGGGAAGACCCTGCACCTGGGTCCCCACGTGCCTTGGGTCACAGTCAGTGGCTGGCCGTGCAGAGATCCTGAACTCAGGCCCTGGCTTCCTTTCATTTGATCCCTAAACTTGTACAGCATCCGACTGATGAACCCTCAGAACTTGTCTCCGGCTCTGACCTCTCCCTGAAGATCTGGCCTCAAACAGCCACCAGCCGCTGGCATGTCTGACCACACCCCCGAATGGCTGTGCCCCTAGCTGCTCTCTCCCTCCCAGGTGTCCCCAGCTCCCCCAAGGGCCCCTCCAGCCAGCAGGGCTCACGCCAGAGGCCCCGAAGTCCTCTTTCCCCTCCTTCTCTTCCCCTGTCAGCTCTGCTCCTGGGTCCAGCCTGAGCTGCCACCAACTCCTCCTCCACGGAGGCTGCCACAGGGTCCCCAACTGACTCCTGGCCTCTATTCCTGTCACCACCATGAAGCAGCCAGGGCAGGTGCTCAGCGTGTAAGCCTGCTGACAGCATGCCCTGCCTCCACACGCCCCAGTGGCTTCCCTCAGCCTGGGGAGGGTGGCTCCCCAGGTCCTACGCCATCTGGCCTTGCTCACCTCACTCTGCCTGAGCTGCAGCCACACGAGCTTCTGTTTGTCCCTCCGACAGGACACACACATTCCGACCTTGCAGCATCTGCACCTGCTCTTGCTGCTGCCTCTTCACAGGACCTGGGTGACATCACCTCCTTGGAGAGGCCTTCCCTGACCACCCCACCTCTACTGCCTTGACTGGTCTTATCTCTTCTGAACATTCTCTGGCATGCAGGCTCCTCCCTGACTTGCACGCTGTCTGTCTCCCTCCACTAGAATGTCAGCTCTATAAGGGGATCTAGTCACGCCTGCCTGTCATGACTCGATCCCCACTGCCTGGCACCCAGTAATGCTCCAAAACAGCACACTGAGCGGATGGCTGAGCCAATGGACGAGCCAGTCAGTCTGCAGCCTGGCCACCGCCAGCCCTGCATCCACTCCTTTGCCAAAGAGATCATCAAAGTCGACCATCTCTTGTTAAAAATCGGTATGCTTCTCCGCATTAGCAAAATACAACCCAACCACACAGTGTGGTGTGTGAAGCCCCTCACAGCGCTGGCTGACCCCACCTACTTTCTGCTCCACTCTCCTGCCCCCCCGCCAGCTCCCTGCACCCATACAGACCACCACCTTTTCCTAGAACATCCCATTCTTAACCAGATCTCCAGGCCTTTGAGCATGCTGTCCCACCCTGCCTGGAACGCACCCTTCCCGTGGCCCTTCCTGAAGGATACACCCTTCCACACACAATTCCAAAGCCCTCCTCGGTGAAGCCCTGCCAATACTCCTGCACCCCCAGAGGGCGCCAGCTTCCTGCTGTGCTCCCAAAGCCCTCAGTCAGACGGCTCAGACCATGGCCAGTGGCTCGGGAATTGCTTGTATCCAACTGTGTCTTCCCCAACAGGCACGGGCTCCTAAGAGAGGGCAGACCCTGGTCCTTCTCATCAGTGCCCGGCAACGGGGTCTGACTGGAATGCCTGCTGGGGTCTCGTTTGACAAATGAAAGAACACAGCCACCGCAGGGCCCCGTGATGTGCTGTTCACTGTGGACACGCCTTCCTTCCCCCAACGCTGAATGCACTGGGAGTGAGCCTGAGACCCCTCGCTGCCTACAGCCCCCGCCAGTGGCAGCTCCAAGCCTGGTCCTCATCCCAGCCCCTGTCTTCCCCAGGGGTTCTGCGTCTTCTTCCTGGGACCCTTCCTCAAGCTTGGCCCGTGACTTTGAAATGGGAAAAGAAAGAAGACCCGTGTTTTCCCAAAGCATTCTCCTCTGTGTACCACACACACCACCATCCACATCATGCAGCCCAGGGTCTATCGTGGGGCCTGGCAAACAGCAGGTGCTCAATAAGTGCTGAGTGAATGGAAGGGAACAGACACTGCACAGCCTGGGCCCCCATGATTTGAGAGGCTCGGGCCTTGGAGACGTCCCGCTCAGTGGGTTGACTACTTCATCCCTCTCCAGGGCACTCAGTCCTCCCAGTGACTGGGTGAGAGTTTCGTGCTGCTGATCCACCTGTATTCTAGGTTCTGGTCTCATGAGTCGGGGGCCAGGGGGTGATCAGAGGTCTCCCAGTGCAGCACAAAGATCAGAAGTTGGGGTGGCAGCCCCCACGGTCCCTGTTGTTTCCTCAGCTACCCACTGGTGGCAGAAGGCATGCCAGCATCCAGCTCCAGGCTGGCTAAACCCATTATTACCCCACCTCAGGCCACCCCCTAGTGGATGACGCAGAAACACCTGGGTCCCTGTCCAGGAGCAGCAGAGAAAGGTAAACCCTTGGGCACTGGACGCAGGAAGCTGGTGCTTCCAGATGCCCCAGAGGCCTCAGCCATACCCCAGCAAAAAGCTGGTTTGTCCAGGACAGCTCTGGTGCAGATGACCTGGCTGCCAGTGCCACACCCAGAACCTGTCGGGCCATGACCTGGCTTTGACCCATGACCCTGACCAGCAGCACCGGGGAAGTAGTGACCCATTTCCTTGCCCAGATGTGGGAGGGAGGAGGCCAAGCACAAAGAACCAGGCCCCTTGCACACCTATTTCCAGGACTCTGTCGTCAGAGGAAGAGCCACATCACCTCATGCGGCCCTCACAGTGTGAGGGTGGGGAATGGACCACCGCCTCTCAGCCTCCCGAGGGGTGGAGGTGACATTTGAACTCAGGCTGGGTGACCCCAAGCTGCTATAAGGGCCACCAGCCCTTATACTCTACAGGTTCCCTGGAAGAGGGGGCCAGGGTGAAGGGTTTTAGGCAGTCATCACACCCAGTCCCATGCAGATTGCCTGACCCCCTCCCCCAAATGGGGAAGGCCCACTGATGTCACTGGGCTATGAGTCCAGAGCCTTGGGTTCAAGTCCCAGGCCTATCACAGTCAGCCCCAGTCCCGTTCCTGTCTGGGCCTCAGTTTCCCCACCTGCCCAGGCCCTAGGTTTGGCTCAGCTCAGAGGGGCCCTGGAGCCCTTTCTGCTCAGGCAGGACTCTGAACCGGGGGTTCCTCCTTTGCTCTAACTCTTAATTCACGTGCCTCACAACTTGAGCAGCCTCTCCCCATGAGTCCCGACTCCAAATACCTGGTGATGATGACGGGACAGAGAGAATGCTTAGTGAGCCGGCCACGCGCGCACCCCATAGGGTCCACTCGTGGTGCTTGGGATGGGGGTCTCTGGTGGTTGAGCTGCCAACTGGGGGGGGGGGTTCCTTAACAAAGGGGGGGGCAACTCAGCCCTACAGTCTCCCCCTGCCCTGGTCCTGTTTGAGGGCACCTACCTTGCGCGCGCAGGGCAGCAACCTTTAGACACCTGAGAGGAACGCTCCAGGAGAGAGGGGGTACGGGGGCCGAGCTGGGTCCCCTTTGCTGAGCATCCATGGGGATGGCAGGGTGCGTCCCGGGCCCTGCAGGGCCTTCTGAGGAAGGACAGGGGGCCTCCAGCATCCCTCCTGGGGGTCCGAATGCCACGGGTCCGGCGGTGGGAGCCTCGTCTCGCACCCGAACCCAGTCCCGCGAGTGCACGTGAGCCACGGCGGCGACCCCGCCTACCTTGCTCACCCCCTCCCCTTTCTGCTGTCCCCGTCTCCCCCCACGACCACTGACCATAGTGACCGGAGCTGCTGGGCCAGTTCCCGCCCCAGCGAGGAGCGATCCGGTGCGGGAGGGCGCCGCAGGAGCCACTGGCGGGCTTCGCCGTTGGGTCTGGCGGCGGGGGCTTCGAGGACGCGGGGGCCGGGGGAGGAGAATGCACCCGACCGCTCCGAAAACCAGAGCCGAGACCTCCACTGTGTCCCAGCAAGACACACGCCCCGCGATTGACGTCTGAAGGGAGCAATCAGAGGCCGGAGCACTAAACGTCACAGAAAGTGGGTGGGACTTCACGCGCCTTCAGCCTATGCTTTAGGATCCATTTGACAGAGTACGGCCCCCCTTTAAAGACACAGAAAGCTCTTAACTAACGAAGGGGTTAGCACACTCTAGAAAGAGAGGTCTTCATTTGTAAAGGCCAAAAGGCTTTTGACCAAAACTGCAAATGGAGGTCTTCTGAAAGCGTAGCTGGCCCTCTTTGATTCGTAAAGAAGGTCATAAAGTATAGTTTGCTCAGGATCAGAGGACGGAAACGTAGGGAACACGTGTCCAAAACATTGACTGCCTGCCCTTCTGTAGCTTCTAAATAATATTTTATCCCCATCCAACTCATGAACCAGTAGGTTGCCAGGCACTCAATTAGTGTTTGTGGAATTAATGAATTTCCCGGGCGGTGGACTCCGGGCCTCTGGAATTGCGCGGCTGTATACGAGGAACAGACTGGGAACCAGGTTTGGTGACTCACGCGGCCAGCTCGTTATTACTAAACATCAAACAGAGGAATATGTGTCATTTAAACATTTATTCGCCAGCCCTTGAGGTGCATTATTAGGTGCGGGAGTGAAGATTTGTGGGGAAGGGGACGACAGTGCATTACAAGCGCCCTTTTACAAGTATCAGTACTTCCAGGAGCAGGTATTGAGCTCCTCCTAGTCTTCATCTGAGTCTCGCTGCCCGGCCCCAGGCACCAGGCTAGTCTCTAGGGCAAACCCACACGTGTCTTCCAAGTGCATCTATGTACTGAGTGGGGAGGGGAGGGTCAGTGGAGGCTCAAGGAGCAATAAGACGAATAGCTAATTTTTACTGAGCACCTACTGTGTACCAGGCACTGTCCTAAACTCTCAACCTATATTATCTTCCTTAATTTTCTCACCTCTGCTTTAGGGGGGCAAATTCACACAGCACAGTGGGAGCCAATCCAGGCAGCCCGACTCCAGAGCTGGTTTTGAAATCACCAAACATGTGACTGCAGGGGGTGGGGGTGGGCATTGCATTCCCCTCACCCCTATTTGCTTTGGGAGAGCCTCGCACTTTGAGTTTTACAGCCTAGGAAGCCAGAGAGATGACCTAAGCAGTTCACTGCTGCTCAGCTAGGACGTGGCCCAGCTGGGCTGGAACCCCAGACTTCTAACTCCTCATCTAGTGCTCATCCCAGACTATGCTAGGCTTCGCTTGGAGGAGGAATGACTGAGTCAGGTGTGGTCACATGGGGTGCAGATGAGGAGTCCACCGGAGAGAGAAGGGAAGTGCTCGTGGCGGCATTGCCTGGGGCCTGGTCTCAGGCTTAGCCCTAGTCAAGCCCATACCCAAGGCATTCGGGGTCCCCAGGAGGAGGACCCTGAGTGAGCTGAGGCCTCTAAGAACCCTCATGTGGGATCACACCAAGCCCTGAGCCCGCGGCCCACTCTCCTCCCAGCACAGCCTTGTGGAAGGAGCCCTGGGCTGGTTTGCAGCAACGCTGGGACTGACCTGCCACTCAATGCTGTGTGGCCTCAGTTGACTTCCACTCCCTCTCTGGCCTCTGATTCCTCACTCAATGAGAGGTTTGGATAATCTGGGGATTAAAAAAAAAAAAAACAATATTAAGAAAGCTGTTTTCAGTTGTGAAGCTTTTAAACAAAAAGTCTAACCCAGAATCTCAGGGTACGTGTAATGGAATCTTTCCTCAACTACAGCTCGAATAAGCAGGGGGGAGGTGTCATCTCTGGGAGCTGTTACGCAGATTTGATGCTGAGCCATGGACTCCTGCTTGCTGTCCGTGATTCACGGCATGGCTATGCTACCTTCAGCCGGTGGCACCAGCTCAAAGGAGACAGACGTGGGGCCTGACTCCAGGCTGTTGTGGCCTTGGGTAAGCCTTCAACCTCTCTGAGCCTCCATTTCCTCTTGGGTGCTGTGGGCATAGTCGCTCTTGCAGGGCTGGTACGAAGGCTGCCTCAGTGGTGACACGCTCAGTGAGGTTCCTGAGACACAGCAGACAAGCTCAGACTTCATTGGCTTCCCATGGTAAACATTTTTTCTCCCTCCGGTCTGCAGGTTGGCTGAGAACTGGATGATTTCAGCATATTTATGCTTCAGGTTGGGTGGGTCCTTATCTGCTTCACGTGGCTCATTCCTCTGGAACCAGGGGGTTTCCCGAGGCTCGTGACTAAGCTCAAGATGGCAAAGCCCCACGGCACAAGGACGTTTTAAGCCTCTACTTGAGGCATAAGCCACTATCAACCTCTTAGCTAAAGCAAGTCACATGGCCAATCCGAAGAGGTGGTGATAAATACTCTGACCACCATGAGCCTCTGGCAAGAATGTGGATGTGGATGCCACAACAGGGGGTGGGGGCCTGGGGCCACTAGTTCAGTCTACCCTGCCAGGTGGGTCTAACGCTTCCCCACTCCTCCCCAGGGTCAGGCTCCTCCCACCTAGAAGCACTGCTTTGGTATAGCTCTCTCTTCTCTTTTATATAGATAATTTTTACCAAATTGGGTGTATAGTCTACTTTTTCATTTTTAAATTTTTTAGAGTAAGTTTTTAATGATTTTGAATCATTTCAACTCATTTTGGTTCATGTCCCCAGCCCCATTGCACTATACATTCCTTCAGGTAAGTAGTTTCAACATGATAAGCAGAGATCATAAAGCAAAGAAACAGAACTTGACTTACTTTTCAGTTAAGCCATCCTATGTAAACAATTGGCTATTTTAACTTCTGCTTAATTTTTTTAAATTTTATTTTTCAATTACAGTTGGCATTCAATATTATTTTATATTAGTTTCAGGTGTACAACATTTATATAATTTCAAAGTGATCCCCCCAAGTCTGTTTTGTAACTACCGATTTGTACTTTTTCACAGTCTACTTTTTAAAAGTCCCGCTTTTTTCACTTAGTTTACATCCTATTTTTCCTTACATGAAACATTTTTGGGCTTCTAATTTATGGTTGCAGAATTATCATTTATTGAACCCTTCCTCTGAGGTATGGAGGTTGTTTCCATTTTGGCTGCTATAAATAACACTGTGGCGGACAGCTTTGTATAGCCACCTCGTTGCATCTGCAACAAGCTTCTCTTGCTTTTGCTTGTGGGCTCCAGGCCCCGCCCCCCTCCCTCGGATAACAGGAGCTTGACGGCTCTTTGGGGGAAATACGCCTGCTCCTTTCTTTCAGTCCATGAAGTTTACGCGGCATACACCACTGGCCCCAGGGGAAGGGGCTCCAGCCAGGAAAGATATTCTACCTCACTAAAAATGCGAACAAAAATTTGAGCCAGGCCTGGCCAATCAGAGCACAGAATCCCCCCTAGTTACAGAGACTGGTTAGAATGGATGCGGTAGCCTAAGCCTGGCCAATCAGGGATTTGCTTAAAGGGAGGCACATGACCCAAGGTGATCCAATCAGAACTAACTCTGGGACTTGCCTGGGACTTACTGGGAAGACTCTTTTCCTCTGACTTCGTTAGAGGTGCCGTCGTTCACAATGAGCCTGAGAACAAAGCCAGTGCCTAGAGAGCAGAGCCCAGAGACAAACAGACTATATTATGTTGACACTGAGCTCCTGAATTAAGCTGGGCCTGAAGCTAGACTCTTGGCCTTTCAATTTTAAAACCCAAGCAGCCCTGGCTGGTGTGGCTCAGTGGATTTAGTGGAGGTCTGGGTTGAGGGTTGGGGTATGATGTGAGACAACCCATGGATGTCAAGGTTTCTCTCCCTGTCTTTCTCCCTCCCTTCCCCTCTCTCTAAAAATAAATAAAACCTTAAAAAAAAATCCAATGCCTTCTCTTTTTGGCTTCAGCCCAGTTGAGTTGGGCCTGCTGCCATTCGAAACCAAACAGCTCTGGTTTTATTAACTTACATTTCTTGACCTAGAATTATGGAGCCAAAGACAGAAACATTGCTGAACCCGCTAGAGACCTCTTATCGAATTGCTTTCCAGAGTTTATGCTGCAAAAGGCACCACAGGGTCGGAGAGCCTAAATTACAAGCAGTGGTATTTCAGCTTCAACATTTGAGATGGGCAGAAATCAGATGGTTTAGGTTTATTTTTAGTGGGCTGAAGTATCTCTCATGTTTATAGGCTATTTTTACTTACTTTGATTGGCTGAATATGAAAATTCAAGTCAAAACTTGTTCCTTTTTCAAATTCCTCAACATGTCCCCCCAGTTTATTGTCTTTAAATATTTTTGTGTGTTCTGAGGTAGATGTATTTTTAATTTTTTTTGCGGTCATATTTTTAGGTGTCACTCCTGTTGCTTTCATGCTTCCAAAGTCCTTCCCAACTGAAGACCATGCAAATGTGGGCCAGGTTTTCTTTTTTATGTCTAGACACCCATTATTTCTCACCCTGTGCTTGGAGACCCGTCTGCATCAGAACCACCTGGGAGCTTGTTCGATTTAGATTGATAGCCAGCCAGGCCACTGCCACACCGGGTATCTGTTCTGATCATCCTGCTTCCCGAGGAGTGTGACAAAGCATCTGAACTTGACCCACAAATGCACAACAGGTGCACAGCAGGCGGATGGCAGGAGGCAGAAGGACCACCTGCTCTCCACAGAGCTCCCCAGAGGCAGCAGAGCTACAAAGCTGCGATCCAGGCCCTGGGCCCAGAAGCGGGTATTACAGCCAACACCTTGTATTGGTATTACAGGAGGCTAGACAGGTTAGATGGAGTGGGGGCAGCCCTCCCTGAATGGCAGGCCCGGCCCCGGCGTGCAGATGGGGCCTGGAGTCCAGGCAGGGGAGATGTGCTCCCAGTGGCTCAGACCCCTGGTTTGGGCATCAAGGATTGGCCATGACTCTGAAGCAGTGGTTCTTGAATTGTGGTCCCGGGACTGGCAGCATCAGCATCACCTGGGATGGGTCAGCATCCCTGGGGCGGGGCCACACTCTGTGCTGTGACAAGCCTTCCTGATGAAAGTTCACATGGAAGCCTGACGTTACAGGGAGGTTAATGGGGTGCTTAGATCTCTCTGGAAAGTGGACGTTGTGGGGAAAGAGTGCTGAGGGAGTATGAACTAACATGGGAGGGTCTCTGCAATGGACCGAATGTTCATGACCCTCAACTCCAACTCATATGTTGGAATCCTAACCCCTGAAGTGACTGTGGGGTCTTCGGGCACTGATTGGTCCTGAGGGCTCTGCTCTCATGATAGGACTAGTGCCCTCACAAAAGGGACCCGAGAGAGCTCCGTCACCCCTGCCACCATGAGAGGACACAGCGAGAGGACAGTCATCTGTGACCCAGGAAGAAAGCTCTCACCAGATACTGGACCTGCTAGTGCCTTGATCTTGAACTCCCAGCCTCCAGAACTGTGAGACATACACGTCTGCTGTGTTATAGCAGCCCAAATGCACTAAGGCATCCTCAGGTGTGACTGGAGGCCACACCTTGTGGCCCTGCCTTTGGGACCCCACGGTGGTCTCCCAGCCCACCTGCTTGGACTGCCCGTCAGGTTCTTCGTCCCACGGCCGAATTGGAAGTCCTTCCTCCTGTGTTTTCATCTCTTTTTTCAGCCCTCCCCCTCTTCCTCCTTCTGAAATCTGACTCAAGCCCACCTGAGATGTCTTCTTTGCCACAAAGGCCTATGAGACCAGAAACTCAAACAATGCTGCCTCCTCTGACCCGCTTTGTTCCAACTGCTCCTAAGACCTGGCCACACCCTGGCTGGGGTGGCTCAGTGGATTGAGTGCCGGCCTGGCAACCAAAAGCCTCCGGTTTGATTCCTAGTCACGGTGCATGCCTGGGTTGTGGGTGTGCACCCTGCCTTTCTCCCTCCCTTCCCCTCTCTTAAAAAAAAAAAAAGACATGACCACACACAGTCATCTTTATTATATTTAGCTCCCTGATTAACTCAGTGGCCAAGCCCTGCTCACCCGCCGAGCCTCCCATTCCCCTGGCCCACCGGCACCTGGGTACCGCAGAACCTCAGTGCTAGCTGACTGAGTAGCAGCATCTTTTCCGAAATATCTCTTTGAAAATTAATTTGCTGACTCAACACAGTTTGCAACTGAACTGTTGCTCTTAACTTTGAACTTTTTACCTATAGGCATTAACATCAGCAGACCTCCAGAGGTGAACGCTTTTCACAGCTGTGGTGGTTGCTGGGATGACTCTACCCCAGTGGCACGATAAAACCAAACCGGTGCCTTCCACGCAGACCAAGCTTTTCCAGCCTTGACCTAGAACATCAGTCCAGAGAAGGGACTCCCTTACGCATCCTCTCCCCTGATTTTACAGGTAGGAAAACCAGCAGAGGGGCTTCGCCTTGCCAAGGATTCCCTAAGAATAGCATTCAATTCAGGCGCTCTGGGACCCTCAGAGGTGTGGGCAGAAGGCATCAGCCTGGCAGTCTGCTTCTGGGACCAGTGATGGAATGCCCCCACAAATTCAGTGCTCCCAGTCTGCTGTGTGCCAGGCAAGCTCCCGTGCATCCTACAGCTCCAGGTGGCTCGTTATGAGAGTTCCCGTGACTCAGACGTTCCCTATAGCCAGGCATCCATTTGAAGTGCCTTGGTCTCAGATGACCCCACTGATGACAGAAAGGGAGGTCCAGCTCCTGGTTGCAGGTCTCCAACTAGGACTTCCCAGTGGGCAGCTGCCTCCGACTCAGGAGCTCCTCTTTCTGACCCATGGTCCCAGGCAGAGCTCACCTTAATCCTTGCCAATGCCCCAGTGTGCGGAGCAGCACCCCCCACCCTCTCACTGCCCCCAGGCGGGCTCCTACCCACTCAGGGGCACTGGCGGTAAGAAAAGGAGGCCACGCAGGTCAGGATATGGTCGTGATGCTGGCAGGCCCGTGTGCCACCAGCTGGGTCAGCACCGGCCGGAGCCCTCTGAAGTCTTGGTGTTGGGAAAGAGTGTCCTTGGGATTAAATCTTGGCTCCTTGGACATTTCCTGAAGGGTCTGGGGTGCCTTCTGCATCCCTGGCCCTCGTGGCTGTCACCTGGCCAGCACACTCTGGGTTCCATGGCGGTGAGATAAATTTCACAGTCTCCTTTTTGTCCAACATAAACTCCTGGGGGAAAAATAAATCTCTCACCTGACCATTCTTTAGATCCTTGACGCCACTTGCCAGGGACCAAGGCGCCATCAAAATCTGCCTACATCTCCGTTAGCTTTCACAAGGGCCCTGAAATGGACATGGTCTCGGTGACAATTGGCAAATGAGCAAACCTAGGTCAAAGAGGTTAAGTGACTTTCCTGAAGCTATGCAGCCCAGCGGTGGCAGAGCTGGAGGACTCAAAAGTCTAGATTCTTGTGTGGCTTCTTGAGTGTGGTTGCCTCTGACCACTGCTTCCTCCACGGAGCACATCCTGACTGCCCTCGCCTCCCTCTCTGAGCGGCGTCCATTTCTTGAGGACAGGTGACCCTTTATCACCCCCCACCTCCAACTCTTTGCTTAGCACGGTGCTGAGCACGTTCAGGTGACTCTAAACCCAGGTTGAGTGATAATTACAGGAGGCCATTGGGACCCCCAGACATTTCTTCCCTTTTCTTGGGAAGGAGATGAAATCGATACACTGTGACTATTTAGACAAATGCGCCCCCATTCAAAATTGCATCAATTGTGTCGTGACCTGAAGGAGTGAAGCCCCAGAGGGTGCCACACAGTGGCGCTGACACAGCCTGCGACGCTCCTGTGACAAGTCCTTCAGGCTTGCTCCCTGCGGACTGCTGCTACTGGACAGCCCTGGGTCCAGAGGAGCCAGGGGTGCTGTTTGAGTGTCTCCACTGAGCCCACCTCGAGTGGGGAAAGCGAGTTGTGGCCTGGGAGGAAGTCAAGGCTGAAGACAGCAGATAGGGGAGGGTGATGAGGCCTGGTCCTTGAGGATGCCGCTGACCTTGGTCACACTACGCCCGAAGCCCAGCCACCAAACATCCACTCACGGTGCAAGACACGTGGGCCCATTAGAAGAGTCAAACAACCTCAAAAAAGACGAACAAGGTCGTCGGACTCACTCCTTCTGATTTCAAAACTTCCTACAAGTCTAGAGAGGTCAAGACGGTCTGGCACTGGCACAAGGACAGACAACCAGACCGGGGCGACAGACGAGAGTCCAGAAACAAATCCCACACGGATGGCCAGTTGATTTTTGGCAAAGGTGAGGAGACAATTCCATGGAGAAAGAATCGTTTTTTTCAACACATGGTATGAGGACTAAATATCCTTAGGCAAAAGAATAAAATTGGGTTCCTACCTTATAAATACACAGAAAAACTAAAAATGGATCATAAACCTAAATATTAGGGCAAAAACTATGCATTTGTTACAAAAAAAACTGAGGTGTAAATCTTCACGACCTTGGATAGGTAGGCAACAGGTTTTTAGGTATGATGCCTAAATCACAAGTAACCAAATAAAAAATAGCTACATTGGATTTCATAAAAATTAACAGCTTTCTGGTTCAAAGGACATCCTTAATATGAGAAGACAATCCATAGAATGAGAGAAAATATTTTCAAATCATATATTGTATGAGGGACTTGTATCCAGAATAGACAAAGAATTCTTACAACTCAACAGTAAAGACAAATGATTCAATTAAAAACTGGGCAAGGGATCTGAATAGATATTTCTTCAAAGAAGTTATACAAGTAGTCAATAAACACTTTATGAAAAAATGCTCAACATATAGTCATCAGGAAAATGCAAATCGAAACCACCATGAGACATGGCTTCACACTCATCAGGATGGCTAAATTATAAAACAGACAATACCAAGTGTCGACAAGGAAGTGGGCAAATTAGAAGCCTCATACATTGACCATAAGCTTGTAAAATTATGTAGCTACTTTGGAAAACAGCATGGCAGTTCCTCCATATTATGTTAAATATAGATTAGCACATGTCTCAAATTCTACTCCTAAGAATGTACCCAAAATAGTTGAAAAGACATGTCTGTGCAAAAACAAGTTCATGAATGTTCATGGCAGTGTTATTCATAATAGTCAGAAAGTGGAAACAACCCAAAAGCCCATCACCTGATGGATGGATAAACACGATGTGGGCTGTCCAAAACAATGGGCTATTATCCAGTCACTTACAGGGGTGAAGGGTTGTTCATGCTGCCACCTGGACGGAACTGGAGGACATTCTAGGACATGAAAGAAACCAGGTGCAAAGTGTATTGGGGGGGTGATGAGATGTTCAGAAATTAGATACTGGTGATGGTTGTGCAATTCCGTAATGGAAACACTGAAGCGAGCGATGTGATGGTCTCCAAATTTTATCACAATAAAACTATTACAAATTTAAAAAGGCATGCCCTGTGGTCAGAGGACGCTGATCTGGTCACGGCAGCATCAGCATTATGGACTATGGGGCTTCAGTCCCAGCAGGGGCAGCGAGAGGGGCGAGTCCGGTGGACTTCAGTTTAAATTGAGGGCCTGCGGTCACTGAAATGCCCCCGCCCTGCATGTGCACATGTGAACATGTGATGTCTTCTGTGTGCATTTTATTGGGTAAGTTTGCAGGTGTGTCAGCATGTGGTTTGTGAGTGTTGTTAGGTGTGCAGAGGGCACATGAGAATGTCTTTATGAGTGTGTACACTGTGTGTGTGTGAGTGTGGTGTGCCAGGGTGGGGTTACGCATAAAGACCAGGCAGGACAGGAATTCCTTGTCACTCACCTCTGACCCTGCACCTAATGGGTGCTCATCACAAGTTTGATGAGAGACTAATAGAGACCTGGAGACCCATGGCACTGGTATCCGTGAGGCTGTGGAGGGAGGGGCTAATAAGGGGCTAAACACAGGAGCACCAGGAGTCAAGGCCCAGGGCAGGCTGAGGTTGGGGCCGACCTGGGAGGCGGGGAGTTGTCACCTGAATCAGATCCAGCTTGGAGAAGAGGCCCATGCTCTTGGGTATGACACAGCCAGAGGAACAGCACTGCTGGGCCATGTTGTTGATGACCATTTGCATGTAGTTGAGCAGCTGGTTCTGCAGGAGGAAGGGGAAGAGGAGGAGGAGGAAGAGGAAGAGGAAAAGGAGGAGGAGGATAGGGAAGCCGTGGCTCAAGCCCTCTCCCAGCACCCCCTGGCCCCCGGCCCCAGCTTACTCAGGTCAGGTGTCCTGGAGCCAGGAGTACCTTCTCATCCTGGTTTATGCTCCACTCCCAAAGGAGCTTCGATCACTCCCCCTCCCCCCAGGGCCTGCGGTCCCTACCTGGGGCAGGGGCTGGGAAGGATCATGGGGGAACCCAGCGCTCCTCACTCCAGGCGGCGCCAGATGGCTGGACTTCAGGTCTCCAGGGTGGTGCTCAGCTGTGGCAGCCTTGCTTCTCACCTTAAAAAGACCCAGAAGGGACTCTAGAAACTGGCCAGTCTGCTCCCTGTCTATGTTCCGTGGCTGGAGGTCAGCAGCCTACAGACCCCAACTCTCACGGCTTCCCAGTTAGGGTCCCACAGGCCTGAGGTCGTCTTACATTTACACGTGCTGACCTGCCCAGGTGGAGTGTGCCCAGAGCAGGCCTGTGCCCCAGGCCTCCCTCTGTGTCCTCCCAGCAGCTCCTAAGGCTGAGGACTAGGTGGGGGCTGGTGGGTGGGAGGGTAACTGATTCACATTTCCAAGGCCGGGAAGAAACAGCTTGAGAGCTTGGGCTCAGAGGTCCTGGCCCTTGGTTGTGAACTTCAACTGTGGCTCACACTTCTGAGCACTGCTTTTCTCATCTGTGCAACAGGTGTGGGTAAGAACCCAGACTAGGTAGGAGTGCCTCTTCTGGGCTAGGCCTAAGCACTCTGTGGTCAAAGAGATACAAGAATTACTAAAGATAGAACACAACAGCCACTCACTTAAGTGTTATAATTTCATTATCAATCCCAAGCAGGAGAGAAGGACTGAGTAAGCACCCAGCACGTGCCAGGCCCTGGGACAGGGGACCCAGATCTGGTTCTTGGTAGAGCTGGGTCTGTAACTAACTGTGGCCCCATTTTCCCATCTGTAGAGTAACACTCACCCCATCTTAGAGAAGCCCTTTGAAAGCTAATAGTCACCATGGAGAGCAAGTGGGTAAGTGGAGGGGGGGTGTTGGGGGGTGAGGAGACAGCAGCCCCCAGCCCCTACTCCACCCCTGGGCTAGCACACTGGACTCACATTACAGCTCCCCGTGTCTTTCTGGTAGGTGACATCTTGTTCTGACTGCCACTGCTGCCCCTGCCTGCGGTCATACCTCTTCTGCAGCTGACACAGCCGGACCTTGAGACTCTGCGGCGAGAATGGCCAGATCACTTTGGCCCAGCAAGCTTGCCTAGGTCCCAAGAAGCACTGCCCAGGGTGGTCTGCATGATGATGGGGTTGGGAGGCAGAGAAAATTCTGGGAGGTCAAGGCCATTCAGAGTCCAGGAGATGCAGCAGGGGGCACGTCCAGGCCAATGGGATTGGAATCCCGACTCTGCCCCAGGGCACCTTGTTCCCCTTTGTGACCAGAGCCACTGTCTGTGCCCTCCTGGCCTCGGGGGTCACTGTGAGGGCACCAGGGGCAAAGCTGTGCTGAGCACAGTCCCACCTCCAGGCCCCATGGGGTGTCTCCCGAAGACACAGGAGAGACACAAGTGTCCTCACTTCTCTGGGCCTTCGTTTCCTGTCCTCGAAAGTGGCAAGAACAGTTTGGCTGGGACTAAGGGGCAAAGTGTACGGGGGCGTCAAAAAACTCTCAGCCATTAGGATAAATAATATTTAATGCATGAAGTGTTTTTTAAAAACCAAAGTTAATGCAAAAAATGTCTGTGATGAACAAAATAGTAACATTTTAAATAAAGATGGGACCTAACGCTGCACTAACACACTGTCCTTGTCTCAGCCCTCGGAGTAGGAGCACCTGCCCGGAGGTGCCGGGGTGAGGCTGAACCGAGATAAAGTGTGTAAAATGCTTACCCGCTGCCCCCACCCACAAAGGGGCCTGTTCTCCAAAGAAAAGGTACAGAAGGGCGCAGATTTCAGTGCTGCCACCAGGGGGAAGAGGCGCGCTGGAGACCTCACACAACGGTCCTCGGCAAGAATCGACCGACCTGTCGTCATTCCTCCTCTCCCTCTGGTGTTCCCTTCACCTCTGCCCCCAGGCCCCACCTACAGCAGGCACATTTTTCATGCCATGCCTTTGACAGGGCAGTCTCTTCTGCCTACAACGCCCATCCTTCATGGTGAAAGTTCTATTTATTACAAGACTAATCAAAAAGGAAAGAGAGAGAGAGAGAGAGAACTTCTCGGGGGCACCTACTTTGAGACAGTTTGATTTCGCTGTCTCTCGACAACCCAGCAGTGAAGTTGCATTGCTTCCATTTGACAGAGGGAGAAACCGAGGCCCAGAGTGGGTACAGACTTGCCCAGGGTCATGCATCTAGTCAGAGGCCGAGCTGGAATTTGAACCCCAGTCTGTCTGAATCCAGAACTCATGTCTTTTCTACCATGAAGAACAGCTTTTAAACATAAGCTGAGCCTCAGGGGAAACCCCGAGTCAGCCAGCAGAAGGAGAGAGAAAAGGCTACAGAGCAAGTCTCTAGAGTGGCAGCCCCGCCCGGAGCCGCCCAGCAGCCCGCCACTGCTCCAGGCCTTCCTGAGGGTGCTGGGGGAAGGGGGTCCCTATCACCCCAGTTCTCTGGGCCAAGGGGGATGGGTCGGCTGCAGGCGGCTGTTACCGGGATAAGAGCTTTATGGCTTTCCTCTAAGGCCTCCAGGCTCTGGTGGACGGCCTGGTTCATCTCGGAGAAGGCCTCGAGGTGCTTCTGGATGTCCCGGCTGACTGTGAAGAGCTTCCCGTAGTGCTCCACCAGGGCCTCCACCAGGCCCTCCTTCTGGACCTCCTCCGGCTCCTCCCCGTCACTGTAGCCTAAGGAGACAGCGCCATGCGGAATGTGTGGGTAGCAGAGCGGGCCCCCCACCTGCCCCTTGCGGTGGCTGATGCTAATAAGGTAGACGAGACTTCTGCTGTTGCCCCAGAATTCCAGCCAGAGCCCCAGAATTGACAATGCCAGACATCCCAAGCGGGCCGACACTAACCCAGCAGGGCAGGTCTAGCAGCTCCCTCCCACCTCTTCAAAAGAAGCATGGACATTTGAAATGCTGCCTAGTGGGGTCTCAGATTCTGCATCCAGGCTGCTCAGGGAGGCAGGAGACTGCCCTGAGGAGAAACTGCTGATTGCAGGAGCCTCGAAGAAGGGGACAGGAATTGTTGACACCCTGCACGGTGCAGTCCCTGGCTCTGAGAGTCACGCATTCTGGATGGGTTGAACAGGGTTGAGGTGCTGCATTAGGAAGACCCCAAACCAGGAAGCTGCCAGAAACAGCACTGGGTGCTGGGTCTGCTTCAAGCCCCATGCTTGGCCTGGAGCCCTGCACCCCTCCTTGGCTTGGTGCTCAAGGCTCTTTGGTGCCGCTCTGCCCTCCTGGCACACCTCCCAGCAGCCCCTGCCAGGTTCTGGCCCTCCAGCACGCTGGAACTCACCATCCCCAAACGCACCCTGCGGGGCATGACTCCAGCCTAAATTTGTGCTCTTCCCTCTGCCTGCGATGCCACTCTCCTTTGCAGAACTCCTGGATACCCCCTGAGAAGCCACTGCTTCTGTGAAGCCTTCCCTGACCTCCAGGGCTGAGTTCTTGGGGCTCCCACAGCTCCATAGCATTTAGTAGAGTGGCTATGAAGTCAGACCAGAGTCAGACCTTGGACAACTTCCCTAACCTCTCTGAGGCCGGATACACAGTTTCCAGAAACTCATACAGCAGAGTAAAAAGGATTTACTAAAGAGCTTAGCACAGATTAAATATTTAGTAAATGGTAATAGTTATTTTTGTTATTATTGATGATGTCGAGAAGGTAATATGATGACAATAAAAATATGTGTCTCCCCTTCCCTTCCCCAACAAGTTTCCAGCACGTGTAACAGTGGACTCTGGTATCAATCAGGATAATACAGAGCAAAATACAAAAACCCATTCAGATGGCTGTGTCATTGTAGTTGAGAAGAGCAAACCACAAACCAAATCCAAAGACAAACGAAACACAGGAATAATAGCGCACGCTTACTGGGCGCTGCCTAATGCTGGGCCCCGCGCTGCGTGTGTGTGAAGGGCGAGGTCACCCAGTCCACCTCACATTGCTGTTCCCGCTGCGCAGCTACAGAAACCAGGCCCCCGAGAACCTGCCGCAGGCCCCGTGGCCGGTGCTGGCAGGCTCAGGGTTCCCCAGGTGGCTGGCTCAGCACCTGTGCCCTCCTAAACACGGTGGCATCGGCCTCTGTGGGTCCCCATCCCAACTGGAGCGCGCGGCTCGGGAGGATCACACCCAGGGCTCCAGTCCTGAGCCAAGGAAGTGGCCACAGACAGGACAGGCTTTCTGAGGAAGCTGTGGACATACCCTTGGGGATTTTCTCAAGGACCTTAATCAGATAGTCTTCAAACAGCTTGTGCTTCTCGACTGCTCTCTTCAGTTTTTTCTGCCTGTGGAGACATTGGGGTGAGGCATGAGCCAGACATGGGAATGCAGTTAGGAGGCTTCCAGATCGGGACCCCTGACAAGGCCATCCTCTGTGGTCTCCTGCTTAGAGCTGTGCTGGCCGCCGGCCACTACCCACTGTCAGTGGACTGCTGGCTTCAGTCTCTCTGTCCACTTTTACTGCTGAGCAGACTGAGCCATAAAGAGACCCCCGTGGTCCAGCTGGGAGGCAGGGGCCGGGGGAGAGTGAAGCCGGGTCATTCTGGTGTGGGGTCTGCGGTGCCTCTCCTGGAGCAGGTGGTGGTGGCTGAGTCCCTACTGGCTGGTGACCTGGCAGCTGTTTCACCTCTCTGTGCCCATCTGTAATGGGGGTGATGAAAAACCCTCCCTCCCAGGCTGGCCAGGACTCTGCCTGGGGAACCGAGCACACCGTGAGCACTCAGGCTGGGGTTGGGGGTCCCAGCAGCCCCTGGCGGGGAGGAGGCTGCGTGCTGCTGTCCAGCTGCGTCTGACTCTCAGGGGACCCCTAAGCTAGAGGAGTCTCCAGAAGGAGCCGCTCTGGGCCTAGTCAAGAGCAGCAGTCAAGGGCAGAGGGTGGAGCAAGCCCGCCCCTGCCGGCGGGCGGAGCTGGCATGAAGGTGTCTCTGAGTGACAGCAGAGTGACCGCTCTGCCTTTCGAGCCCTATTTTCTCACCCACACAGCCCTGAAAAGGCAGGAAAAAATAGTCTTTTCCTACAAATACCATGTGGGGCCCTGTGAGCCACAGGCCAAGCCTTACTGGAGGCCCTTACAGAATCTGATGGAAGAGTGGGACTGTTCTCCTTAAAGTTGCTCAGACACATCCATTCACATCTAATTCAGGCATCTGTGGGCAACTTGAAATTGAGGGGCCACAGGGGGAGGGGGGCATTGGTGAGGACCCAGGTCTCCACTCGGACCCGGGTGGCAACCTCGCAGGTGGATTTTAGAGGGGCTGGGCTGACAGGGGCTCAGGGTGACCACCCACAGCCTGCCCATCCCTTGGTGATGGGAAGCCGTGCCTGCGGAGGGCTGAGACTGGCCCAGGGTCTGAGGTCACAGGACGGGAGCAAGCCCCCGCCCTCACCACAGCTGCCCCTCTGCATTTACTTCCAGGTACCATGCGCCTGGCATTTTGGCTCAGCCCCAGCCACTCAGCCCACTGCAGGTGGCACTGGGATGAGCCGGGGTGGGGCTGGTGGGGGGAGGCAGGGCCTGGAAACACTCGTACTTGGCCTGGAGCTGGCAGAGTTCCTGTAACAGCACCTGCAGGTATGTGTCCTTGTCACCATCGTCGCTCAGGCCAGTCCCCTGGCCTGTGTCCATGGTCACTGGCATTGCCTCACCATCCCAGGCCACTCTGGGGGACAAAAGCCATGTGGGCCAGGCAGGAAGAAGGTGAGTGGCAACGGTGACATTCGGGGCAGCAGCTTTGTCCTTCTGGTGCCCCTGACAGTCCTTGGAAGCCAGGTGACACTCCCTGTTCATAGAAAAGGAAACAGAGGCTCAGAGGGGATCTAGTGACCGGCTCAAGGACACGCAGCAGGACTGGACTTGGACTTGGGGTTCAGTAAATCCAATGTCTGAGGTCTTTGAGCTGTGCCCCAGCTAGGGAGGGGTCAAACGTACTAGTCCCTGGCAGCATTATGGCCCTGCTGCCCATCAGGGGACGGCCCACCACCAGCAAGCCCCAAGGGCACCCAGATCCCTGGGGCTTCCCACAGGTGCTGGTTTCCAAGGGCATCCAGGACAGAGTCCCAGTGTCAGCGCTGGGGGCTAGTTCAGAAAGCTGCCCCGCAGGGAGAAGGCACCTTTGTTACCTACCCCCACACCCACCCCATTTGTGCATTTAACCCACATCACAGACTCTGGCCACACACAGAGCTTGTCCAGCAGACTGGAGACCGAGACGGACACTTTGAACAGGCTCACAGTCAAGCCGGGAAGATGGCCTAGTGAACAGGCAGTTCTGACCCAGGCTTGCAAAGAGCTCCTGGGCCACTCTCCTGAGTCTGGCTCCTAGTTGTGACCAAAAGGAAGTCTCCCTAAGGATGCCACTCACTGGCCACCTCCTGGACCAGCCCCAGCCCGTGGGAGGAGCAAGGAGAGAGGGGGAGGGGCCACATGCTCAGCTCTTCCAGCCCCCGAGCATCACACAAACTACCTACGTGATCACAGGGAGGAGGAAGGGGCCTGGCTGACTCACTCACAACTCCAGGAGCACAGAGCCACCATGGGGCCATGACATCACAATGGTGGCCTCTGTCCTCGTGACATGTCTGCGGCAGAATCCACCTGTGGTGCCAGGGCCAGAGTCTCTGTGGCTCTGTGATCCTCCCCACTCTCGCCTCCCAGGGTCAGCTCCCAAGGAGAAGGGATGGAGAAGCGTTGGTGACTTTAGGGGAAACTTGGGCTATTTTTGTCCTTTCTCTCAAGCTTGGTCACTGGAAGGCAAGGTGGGGTCATTCTTGATGCCCCACTCTGTGGGCTGCCCAAATTCCCTGGCCTATGCTGCCACTTGCCCTTTTACCTCCTTCTGCCTAATTTTGGGTGGCCACAGCTGGGGCATTTCCCCAGTCCGGGCACTCAGCAACTCATGAAGGCTCAGCCCTGTCCACAGCTCAAGACCATGCCTGGCCCGGGGCAGGGGAGTGAGCAAGAAAGGAGCCTTTGGGACCTAAGCCTGGGCCCTGGCTAGGCCTTATGGGGCTGGGTCAAGGGCAAGGTCAGAGGGGTTGGGCTCATGGGGATTCTGGGACAGGACAGCTTCTCCATCTGCCACTGCCCGCATGACTCCTCATCAGTGGGCAATGGATTCAGTCCCTGCTGGCCCAGGAGGCCCTGAGCGGGTCCCCAGGGAGCTGTCTCTGTCTGACCCTCCCTGGTTCTGGAGCCCATCAAACATTTGTTGAACACAATTGAGAAAAGGTGAGTGGGGCCTGGTTATGGCCTTGGGATCAGACAGGGCAGGGAATGCTGGTGCAGAGGAGAGAGGCCTGGGGTCCAGGGCTGCCCGGAAGGTCAGAGCTGGCCTGGGGTGGGGGTGGGGAGGAGGGCTGGAGTTGACCATGTCTGAGGTGGTTCTTGAGGATAAGAATGAGTAAAGAAGGCGGGAAGGGCATCCCTGGCAGAGGAGTGTCAGGGACAAAGGTTCAGAGGCACAAAGAGACACGCGTGGCCTGTGAGAGAGTGTGCAGGCAGAACCCTAGGAAGAGGAGGTGAAGGGCAGAGCGGGCGTGGTTTGGGACGCGGCTGGGGAAGCTGTCAGCAGGAGCCAGGGCTTACGGGCCAGGCTGTCTGGTTGCCTGCAACAGAAACCCACCAGGCTACTCTGGGCCGAGAGGGCACCGTGGAAGGCTACGAGGGAGGGCATAGAATGAGAAGAAAAGCTGAAGACCCAGGCTTACAGAGAGAGGACAGGGCCCAGGGCACCCCTGGAGATTCAGGCAGCAGGAATTCAAGGGGTACCCCGCAAATGTACTGTCCCCAACAACCTTCCATTGGCTTCTCTATCTTCAAGAATGGAGGTCCTTGGAGAGGTCACCCAGATGGCTGAACCTGGGTCATGTTCCCACCCCTTGGTTTGAACGACAGTCTCATCAGAAGAGGCTGTCACGTCACACTGGAGGCTGGAGGCTCCCTAGAGCAAATCCCCCGCTGTTGGCGGGAGAAGGAGAAGGAGAAATGGCTGCTGAGCTCCCCACAGGGGGCTCAGATAAGCACGCTGCATCCATTGCCCACTGATGAGGGGTCATGTGGGCAGTGGCAGAGGGAGAAGCTGTCCCATCCCAGAATCCCAATGTGCCCAACCCCTCTGACCTTGCCCTTGCTCCAGCCCCATAAGGCAGGGCCAGGGCCAAGGAGTATAGGCTTCGCCCCAAGGCGGCAGCAGCGGGAGGGTCTCTGTGGGGGGCACGCAGGGTCAGACTAGCGTTTCTGAGTGCATGCTCGGTTCAGGTGGATGAGGCAGCGGTGCTGGCCAACGCCTGTCACCACAGTTCTGACCACTTTCCCTGCCGGGCTCACCTCACAAGGCACACCCACGCGGTAACACTGCTACTTCCCAGATGGGGAAACTGAGCCCTGGAGGCTTAGTAGCTGTTGGGAAATTACTGAGCTGAGGTGTTCATCCAGGAAGCCGGGACTCCAGAAATGTCTGGCAGGTTGAGATGCGGGGGCTAGGAAGCTGATCCAGTGGGGGTCCTCCAGGGCGTGATTTAGAGTAGGGGAGGGGCAGCTGTTGGGGAGCCACCCAGTAGCTCCGGGCCCTAACCCACCTGACCCGACACTGCTGCAGGCAGGGGCTTGTGGGAGGGTGGGGCAATTTGCTTCCCAGTGAGGGTGTTGTTTTTGGCCTGAAGTGTCCCGTACAGTGTCCAGGGAGCGCTGGGACAAGGCTCGTGGGGGGAGGCTGCGGCTGCTCCTGTCAGGCTGTAAAGTCTAACTGTCCTAATCGCCAGGGATTGGCCCCTATCACGGACTCACCCTGCCTGGCCTTTTGCCTGAAGCCTCCCTTTTTACTTCTCGAAACAATCTTCAAGGTGGTAGAGGCATTGCTCCATTTTGCCGATGAGGAAACTGAGGGCCCAGAAGGCGAAGGAAGCTGCCAAGGTGCCAAGGGCACGAGGCCAATAACTGCTGGCAGGGCCGGCACCCTATTTTGTGGGGTCCAGTGCAGCATGAGACCCCTGGGCTCCCTGTTCAGAGAATTAAGAATTTCAAGTCAGCAACAGCAGAACATGAACCAAGCATGGGCCCTCCTGACGCAGGGCCCTGCACCTGGCCGGTCCTGGGCTGGGGTTTGAACCCAGGTCGGCAGACTCCAGAACCTGCACTTCAGCTCCACCCTGCTCCTTTCCTCCCCCACTTCCTGCCTCAGAGCCCTGCCCACTGCTCCGGTTCTTCCTCTTCCTCCTCCTCCTTCCCCTCCTGCCCCCACCCCTTTGCCTGTTTAGGCAGGGAACCAGGGGCTGAAAGAAACTTTAGAAGAGAGAAGACCAAGGCCGAGAGAGGTGGGAACTGCCAAGGTTGCAGAGCTGGTGAGGGGCCCGGGTCTCAGACCTCCCAACCCTCCTCCATCCCCTGGGCTTGTCTGTTCCAGACAGCTGGGAACCTTGGGAGCTGGGAGCCCACTTCAAGGGCACAGCCACAATTAAATGGCAAGAGAACCCGCCTCCCTTTTAAAAACCAGCCTTAACAAGGACTCTTGGGGCTGAATTTGACCCCAGAGCTTGAGTCTCACGGCACAGCAGAAGGATGGGCCAGACCCGGCCTCCGGCCCAGAATTCCAACCCCGACTGGCCTGCAACTCCCAGTGCCCCCACGGAGGACCTGGCCGGCCTTCCCCAGCAGTCAGCGAGGCTGAGGGTGCAGAGTGAGTCTGCGGAGCCAGACAGGATGGCCAGCTGTGTGACCTTAGGGAAAGTACATAACCTCTCTGAGTCTCAGCTTCCTGAAATACAACTTGGAGATAGTAGCACCTAGGATGAAATGAAATAATCTACATGTAACATTTAGCATCATTTCATTTTAAAAAAGTAACATGCGTGTGCTGAAGAAAGTCTAGAAGGGTATGAAGAAAATTTGCAGGCCTTATCTTAGGGGCAGGGGTTGAAGGGAAACGTCTATAACCTCAGGACCCCTTCCTGAGAGAGTTTTGATGGAAGGAGGGGCTGAAGCCAGGGAGCCCAGTTGCTGGGGTCGGCCCCCAAAGGTGGTCTTGGGGGGCGGGGGCTGGGCGCTGGCCTGTTTATTCGTCTGGAAGTATGCTAAGACCTGACACTGCTTAGATCCCCATGATCCTCCACTGAGCTAGACTCTCAGAGATCTGTCCCTTCCCCTTCCTCCCACCCTGGGGACAGGAGTAGGTGAGTCCCAGGGCCCAGGGCCCAGGGGGACTCTCTTCCTGGGAGACCCCCAGCCTGGCTCCTCCACCCTCGTCCTCGCTCTGCACCAGGGAAGGTCTCAGCAAGGCCCACTGGTTCCATTTCCAAAATTGCTCAAGTCCATCCACTGGCCCGCCCTGGTCCAAACCCCCATCTCTTCAGTGTGGACCAGTGCAACACCTTCCCTGCTTCTCTGTCCCCCGCAGGCCACTCCGCACCCAGCAGTCAGAGAGAGCTCTCCTTAAAGTACAAACCCAATCTCCCATTTCTCTGCCTAAAACCGGTGCTGTGCCAGGGAATAGTTCAGCCGCCCTGCGGACAGAGCCATGGAGTATGGTGCTTGCCACTTTCCATGGTGTAAATACTCCTTCCAGGACTGATTTCAAGCTACTAATTGTTAACACCTGCTTGCAAAAGCCCTGGAGACTGAAGAGGTGGTTTTCAGGAGCTGGTAGGAGTTGTTGGTGGCACATTGCCAGTTTAAAACCCTCCAATCACGGCAAATGAAGGTCGAACCCCGGCTGACTGGGTCCTGAATGATCTGGCCCACACCTTGGCCATCCCGCCCCCACTGGCCTGCCCCTGCCCCACCCACCCCAGGCCTTTGCACCTGTGACTCCCTCTGCCCAGAGCACTGCTTGCCCAGCTCTTCATAGTGTTCTCTATGCTTCCTTGCCCTTCAGGTCTCAGCTCAGATGCCACCAGCTCAGAGTGACAGTCCCTGACCGGCCCAGATCTCCCTGACCCCAATTTACTCTTGGTTTCACATCATCCTCGTCTGGTTCTAGTCTAGCGCCCACCACTCTGGACTGGCTCACTCCTCCTGGAATGTGATCTACCCGAGGACGAGGACTGGGACTCCCTGGTCCCTGCTGGACACACAGCAGGCGCTCAGCAAACGTAGGGTCCAAGCAGAGCTGTGGAGAGGAACAGCTCCGGTGTGAGTCCCGGCTCCCCAATCACCATCTGCATAACCATCTGCGAGTTCCTCTCTTTGAGCCTCAGTTTCCTCATCTGTGAGCTGGGGACAGTAGTGCCCATGTGACGGAGCGGTGAGAACCTAAAGATGACATAGGTAAGGTGTTCAGTACCGTGTCTGTTATTGCTAGGGCTTCAGAAAATGAGAGCAGCCTCTTCACTTGCATATGTTCAGTGACAGGCAGCTCACTCCCTCCCAGGGTGGCATGTTCCCCACTGGGCCACTCTGACGGCTAGAATAGGACCTCTACCCTTCCTTACGCTGAGTGCAAATATGTCTCCTTGTAGTGCCCCTCCTTTAGTCCTAGTTCAACTGCTTCCCCGCATGGAGTCTCTTGCTATTATAACTGCTTATTCGTGTTAGAGCGAAGGAGCCATATTGCAGCATGGCAGAAACACTAAAGGGTTACAGATGTGACCCCTGCTTGTCAACTCCTCTCCATCAGGAGCTGTCCGGCTTCGGGGAGTCCCTTAGCCTCACTGAGCCTCAGGTCCTTCCTCTGGGAAACGGGGTTAGCCGTAGGACCTTCCTCGTAAGTAGTTGTGGAGTTAAATGAGCTGATATACACACTCACTGAGCACCTGGCACATAGTAAGTGCTCCAAAAAAGCCGCTACTATTACTAGTATTCTGTCTGGTGCAGGTCCACTCCCAGATCCAACCTTTGGGCCATTTCCAGGCCCCCAGTTGTTTCCATTGTGTATCAGACCAGGCCCCGTCTTGAACACTGTTTAGCCAAGCTGGAAAACGGGCCAGTTCTGCCTGGGTCACCCACCCCACCTTCACCCCCAGCTGTCAGAGGGTGACTCAGCACTTTCCAAAGTCTCCCGGGAATTACCTGACCCTGGGTGGTCACTCCAGCCCCTAGGACATGAGCTGCTGAGCAGGGGCTGACAGTCCTCAGCTGGGGTGACTTCTGCCAGCTCCCTGGGTGGTCTGAGCCCAGCCCTCTCTTTCTTATCAGTTTTCTAGGGAGCCCTGATGTTCTCAAAAATGCTGGCGGTGGGGCGTGAATGCAGCCAAGGAGGCCAGCAGTGAGGAAAGAAGAGACCTAGGAAGGTGTGGTGTCCTGAGACCCAGGAATAGGGGGACAGCGGCGGAGGGATTCCTAACTCGTCTCCAGGTCCCCAGCCGGGCCTGTGACTGTGGGCAGCACCCATACCTGTGATTACGTCACCTTTCATAGCAAAGGGATTCTGCAGATGTAATCAAGGTTCCGGATCTGTGGGCTGTGAGACAGGGAGACTCCCCGGTGGGGCTCATCTAATCCCACAGCACCGACACCGGGAAAGGCAGAGCATCTTCTGGGGCTGGTGGCAGAGCGACACATCTGAGCGACTGGAGTGCGTGAGAGGGAGTCGGGTGCGGGACGCACTGAGGCAGCACTCATGAGGCAGAGACCCTGGTGACCTCTGAGAAGGGTCTGTCCCCCCAATAGTCAGCAAGGAAACGGGAGTTGACTCTTTTGCTCAAGCTCTCTAGCTAAGAAGCTCCAGACCTGGGCTGCCATCAGGTCCATGGACGCTGAGCCAGGTAATCAGCCAGCCATGCAGCTGCCTCCAGGGTCCGTGACCCTGTGTCTGGGGGCTGGGGGCTTGGACTCAGGTGACAGACAAGGCCCCGGTTGGGATTGACCCCTGCCCTATCCCTTCAGGGGACCAATCGAGTGAGTGAGCCCTGCACATTTGCAAGTGTAGCAAATGCTGTGAGCACCCCGCTCTGGTCCCCCACCCTGACCACTCACTGCACACCCCGGGTTTCCACCTGCCTGCACCTGCTTGTCTCACCCAGGGCCCTTTAGCCACAGGAGAGGCCACCAGGGCCGGGGGATAGCGCCCTCCCAGGAGCAGCCCCCAACCACTGACCGATGTGGGGGTATATAAATACCCCAGCTTCCCAACACTCCTTTAATGAGACTGCTCTGAGGCTTCGCTCCACTCTGGCGCCGGAGTTCCCTGCAGCTTTGGGCTGCAGCTGCCCGTAGATGTAGCGGCCTAAGAACATGCCCTGTCTTAGCTGACTTCCCACTTCTCAAGGATCTGCCCACTTGCCTCCTCCTCTGCCATGGACGGTGGGGTCTCTTCCCAACCTGCTGTGTGCACGCAGATCCTTGTCTCCGGTCTGCTCCTGGGCCAGAGCCCAAACCAAGACTTGCGGCCTCATTTCTTTGGGGCTACCAGGGGCCCCCTTCCCCCAGGCCCTTCTCCCTAACTCTCCAGGGCCATCATTTCCTCAGGCAAGAAGGCCTTCTTCCTGAAAACAGGGCTGGAAGACCGTGCTCAGCCTGCCTGCAGTTAGAAGTGGCCAGGAGGCCACATGCTGGCCAGGACGATAGGAGAGCAACATCATCTGCTGCCACGCCTGGCCGGCAGGAATTGTCCATGCCATTTCCTCTCCCACCGGAATACACTGGACATGGTGACCTTGGAAGTCACACAGTGATAAGATGGCAGAGTGGGTCCCTGGATCGTCATCATGCGGACAGCCATTTGCCAACGAAGAATACCGACTGTGTGTTAATTTCCAAGAGAGACAAATGACTGTGTTCGAGCCAGTGGTGCTTTGAGATTTGTTACAGCCGCAAATTCAGAGGGTGGGAGGGTAATTCAGAGGGTGGGAGGCCATGCCATGGAGGTGGGCAGACCTCAGCCCGGTGCTGACCCTGCTGCTCAGTGTCCGAGGGCCACAGGCAGGCTGTTCACTAATCTCGCGGCAGGCCGCCTTGGAGCAAAGGCTGTCCCTGTTTGATGGATGGGGAACTGCGGCCCGGAGTCACACAAAGGGAACTCAATCTGACCCCCAAACCCAGTTCACAGTTTGCAGAGGGGCTCCAGGTCCTTCTAAGTCTTCTCTCTCCGATTGCCCTTGTCCTGGTTGTCAGCCCATCAGGACTTTGCTGTGACCCGGACCCTTGGGGGCGGGGGGGCAGTTTACATGCTGAGCCAGGCAATGGGGGCGAAATCCCAGTCGGTCTCATCTCATCTCTAGGTGATAGCTATGTTCCTGTCTCCCAGGGAAGACTCCCACTGCCCCCACATGAGAAAGAAACAGCCCCTAGTTCCATCTCTGCGTGATACGTTTTCACGCCTCAAACCCACGGAGGCCTCTAGCCGGGGGTGGCTGGAAGGGCCCCATGACCTGAGGGACACAGTGGTGCACCATTCAGGGCCCTGCAGATGGGATTACCAGATTTGGAATGAAAAATGCACGATGCTCAGGGAGACACAGACGCCCTCACCCATCAGGCACCGGACCGCCTGGGTCAGAAACCAGGCCACTGGGCACAGCAGCCTGGAGATTATCTGCAGGCCCCACACTCCGTCTCTGCGACGTGCAGACCAGCAGACACCTGATCCCTGGCCCGGCACTGCAGCTAATTATAGGCCCGGGGGGCCCAGGGCCAGCCAGCCAGCCGAGAAGGGCCACAGAAGAGGCCCTGAATCAACATGAAAAGTCAGCGCCCCTCCCAGGAGCCTGGGGCTGGCAGGGCACAGGCCTGGCTGTTGGCAGGCCCAGTGTGTGTCCGGGTCACACGCTCTGCCAGGCCAGGCCAGCAGCTATGACAGTGCAGTTTGGAGCTGACGCCGGTCAGCATCGATGGCACCAGAAACATTGGGAAGGAAGGAAGGAAAGGAAAGAACAGAGAGAGAGAAAATTTAAAATCCAAACCCTGTATTAACAGAGTGAACTTGGAAATGGGTCTTATGGTCTCTGAGCCTCGGTGTCCTGGGCTGTGACACGGGTGGCCACGTCCGCCCCTCAGTGGGTGTGGGATGGTGGGTGCCCTCAGCTTCCTCACCCCCAGTTGTCCCGTGCCAGGCGTCTCGAGCGGCCTCCCAGAGGGTCTGCCTCGCCGGGCGTGCACAAGGCCATGTGTGTGCCTGGGCGTGTGACAGTGTCCACGTGCACAATGATCAGCAGCAAACACAGACGTAATGGAATTCTGCCCTACAGCCAAAGACTTCGAAATGACCTGGGACGGGAGGTCGAATACCAGGATTCAGAGACTCTTCCCAAGTCATTGGTACCCCATTTTTTGTTTCTGGTGTTGCAAATATTTAGGTGGGTTTGACGTGAATTCCAATTGATTCACAAGTAGAGTTTTTCATCTCAGAGGACGAAGACACGCGGGGGCCGCTCAGTCCGGTGTGAGAGGCACTCTGAGTTTGGGGGGGGCCTATGTTCTCAGCAGCCCCGTGAAGCATAGCCCCTTCTTTTCTCAGGGCTCCAGGCAGGAAAAAGATTTCCATAGAACTTTCCAGAAGGGCCAAGGCTGGCACCCGGGAGACTAGGCCTCAGCTCTTTTAATGTGTCAGGCGCCTCTCACCCTACGTGCACACCAAAAAAGAAATGGAGACCTTTTTAGAAAACAAGCGACTTCAACAGTTATTCTTATTTTTGTAAGCTTTGTTCATTTGCCAATTGTCCTGCCAACGGGTGGATCACTTTCATCTCCTTTCCTGACTTAAGAATGTAAGCTATGTGTGAGATCTAAGCATCATCCGTGCCTATGTGCCCGGGGGCCTGTGTGTGTGCACACTCGTGTGCCAACCAGCTCCAGCAGGGGCCTGGCCCTCTCAGGCCAGAGACCCACCATGGCCCACGGCCCCTCCTTTTTTCTGCTTAATTGAGAAACTCCAACCTTTGTGGTGACCACCGAGCCTGTCTGCTCTGCTTTGTTCAAGCCCCAGCTGCATTTCCCTCTGCCCGTGACCTTCGGGACTGGTGACAAGACCTGTTCAATGAGCCATCCCTGTACCAGTCACAAGCATTTGAAATCCAAACACCTGGCCCTCCCCTACCCGCCAACAGCAGCTGGCCCTGAATACCACAGGAGCCCACAACGATAGAAGGAGAGCACCCCCCTGACCCGCCCCACTCAGTGCAGACTTTGTTCTGCTTATGGGACCCCCTTCCACTACCCGCCCCACCTCCGGCCGGGCTTTCTCCCCAGTGGACATTTGTGGTGGGGGGGCGTGTTCTGTGCATTGTAGGGTATTTAGAAGCATCCCTGGCCTCGACCCACTAGGTGCCAGTAGCACCACCCCATCCTCAACTATAGCTGCAAAAAAATGTCTCCAAGAATTGTCACTGTCTCTGGGGGGGAACTGTCCTCAGTTAAGAGCCATTGTTTCCGACCAACCACCATCCCCACCATTTCTATCAGAATATTTAAGGTAATAACAACCTCTACCATTCTATGTCTTTATTCTAATATATATGTATATATATCTATGTATATATATATAAATTGTTGCAACCTTCCTATGAGACATGGGTACTGTCACTTCCCCTCATTTTATAGATTAGGAAGCCAAGGCTCAGAGAGGTTAAGTAAGTTTCCCAAGGTCGCACAGCTTTTCAAATGGTGGAGCTGGCAGGTGATTCCAATCTGGGCTCTTAGCCACTGGGCTCCACAGGGATATCTGGGGCAGTCACCTTCACAGTGAGCCTTTGCTGGAAGTGACCCTAGCTTGACCTCTTGGAAGGGGAACAAGGAAACAATGACATTGACACCCCAATTGCTCGCGCTTAAAGTCTCAAGCTGCTCCCCAGGGCTGTGGTCTACTATAAACCACAGTCTCCCCCGACCCAAGCATTTCTGGGAGTCTCCAGGGGTAGCAGGCATCTTAAACGTGCCCAGGAGGAAGTGCAGCCTGTCTTCCGGGCCCGTCCCCCTCTGGCATGGCGGGGTGCCTGCCAATCGCTCCAACCTTGGGCTCTAGGGTCTACAGCATGAAGGGGTTGTCAGCCACTAGGATCAATCACCCTGTAGGCCTGGGCAGGGGCCACGGAAAAACGCCAAGTGGATTTCTGGAATCCGGGGCTTCTGCGAAGCCAAGCCAAGGCCTTCTCTCCCTCCAGGTCCAGTTTTGCTTTCCTCAGAAGAAGCACGTGGAGCAGATGGATCCCGAGAGCCTGCCCACTCTGACAGTCTTTGTTCTCTGCCCTTCCAGTGTGGTGGGGTCAGAGGTTTCGTGGACGAGTGTCACCATCACAGAGTTCTGGCAAGTCTCAGAAGGTCTTTCCTCACAGGATGGCCATGCATGGCCTGGGTCCCTGGAGGGCTGGTAAATTAGGGCATCTGCCCATCCTACCCATCCCCTGAGGCCAGGACCCCAATCCGCCTGCTGCGTGCTCAGCATGGCTGCACACCCAGAACGCTGGCCCTCCCCCCCCACAGCTGGCGCAGGGCCTTGCCCAGACTGCCAGGTCCGGCTGACACCTCTGCAATGTCACACCACGGGCTGCTTTGGATTCCCCGAGGAGCAAGGCCATGGTGAAAGCTGAGGCCTGAGTGCAGTCAGCCTCCCTTCAGCTGGGCGCTGCTGCACAGTTGCCAAATGGGTGACAGCTGCGTATCTGGAGCAGCAACTTTGCACTCTGTGAGCTCTGTCTCCAGAGTGGCTGGGCCAGGGACTGCATTCCAGGGCCTCTGCCTTCTCTTCTCCACCGCAGTTATAGAAAGAACAGCCTGAGATGTGGCCCCAGCAGTGTCCGGAGGACCAAGGGCCAGCTGGGAGCTGCAGCCCCCAGCAGGACATGCAGGGTCCCCACGGCCAGGGGCTGGTCCCCGGGAAGGGGGGTGGGCCCGCTGCAGTCCCGTCTTGTGTGGGAGAGGACTTTTCCCTCCAGCTCTGCTCTGAGCACGTCTACGTTCATGCAAGACCTGCTCCCAGCAGCTAACTCGGGCACATGGGCCACGCAGGGTCTAACTTTGTTCCCAAGTTCCAAGGGGTGACTCAGGCATGGTGAGATCCAGCCGCAGAGATGCCAAGTGAACCAGCCGGCCCACAGGGGCCACAGTCTCCAGGTCAGATCCAGACCTGCCTGACCCACGGGCGCTGCCTCCTCCACTCAGGCCCTGCAGGCGGGGCGGAGGAGGTCCCAAGGGTGTGCATCTCCTGAGTGCTGGGCACTGGGTGGGCTGTGTGAGTCCCAGGATCTCACTGAACCCCTCTAACAGTCATGCGGGAGGGAGTTTTCACCCCCACTCCATCACAGATGATGAAACTGAGATTCAGGAAGGTCCTGGGCTGTTGCATAGGCTGCAGCAAGCAGGGAATGAACCAGGATTATCTGACACCAGTGCCCATGCTGGGAACAGGATGAGGTGGGGCCAACTGTGCCTGCACGTGGGTGGCACCTCCCAGCAAGGAAGATGTTGTCTGCACAGGGCTGGCCAGCAAGGCCCAGCATGGCCCCATGAGGCCCAGGACACCTCCAGGGGCAAGACGCTCGGTGGAGAAAGCCAGGGCTCACAGGCAGACGGCGCTGCGGCCAGGGCTTCTGCTGCAGATGGCTGGGATGGTTGGAGATTCGCACGAGAGGGAGTGGCATTTAGCGCACGAGATGGTGATGTTGGCCGAGGCGCCTCCCTTTCCTTCTGTCCTGGACAGTCAGCCATGACCCAGGGCTGCAAAAAGCCCGAAGTCCCACGATGGAATTTGCACCTTGGATCTGCTGATGGTGATGAAAACCCGATCAAGGCCCCGCTGCTCCCCGCTTTGCATGCCCGTGGGGTGTCGGAGAGAATGGGGCCAGGATCCGGCAGCTCTCCGCCTGCCCCCAGGAGCCCTGCTGGTGGCGATGCCTCATCCCAGTGGTGTGACCCCCACACCTGGGGGTCATGGGGCATGCGGCTGTCCTGCCATTCATTCCTGCCAGAGGGGCAAAGGTTATGCCTGCGCTCTCCTCGCCCTCAATGGAAACATTGTGTTCTCTCCCTGGAGTTTGCCTCTGCCCTCTAGGCTGGGAGGCGGGGGAGGGGGGCTGGGGTAGGGTTCTAAAAGTCCCAGAAGAAAGACACTGTTCATCCACCACACCCCAGAGGGCACAGGGCTCATTTCATTTTAAAGAAAGGAGAGGAACAGGGACTTCTCTCTGCCTCCCTCCCTCCCAGGACTTGGGGCTTTTGTGTGCCTTCCCTACCCCCGCTGTCTGCCAGCCATCCTTCCCCCCCAGCATGCTGCCAGCCCGGTGTCTTGTCTGTTCCCCTTCATCTCTTAAAACCAAAATAAACTGATACGAGAGGCAGCCAGGGCCGGGGGCCAGGGCCCAGAGCTGGAGCAGAGCTTATTTGAGCCGGTGATATTCTGTTGCTGGGTTGGAGCAGTCCCAGCTCTTGGCACTGACCCCAATCCCAGCTCCACCCCCGGCCCCAGCCCCCTCCTTGGAAGAGGTGTCACCTCATAAGCAAAATGTGCAGGTTGTGGCTCCCTTTCTGAGCCTTCCTGAGGTATGGGGCTCCGTGAATGGCCTCTCCAGCACACACACACTCACACCCTTTTATTCACAGGAATTCAGATGAAAGTAAGCAGGAAGGAAAGCCTGCTGTGTGTGTGCGGGAGTGTGTGGCCAATGGCCGAGCAGAGGCTGGCAGACAGCCCACAGCCTCCCCAAGTCAGGCCCAGGAGCTGTGTGGCTCGAGTGTGAGCACAACCACGCAGCAGTTGTTTACTGAGCACCTACTATGTGCCAGGCACTGTTGTAGGTACTGACAGACAGCAGTGAACAGAGCGACTATTCTAGATGGGACAGACAGGCAATAGCTCATAACGAATAAATATGTAATAGGGAAAGCAGGCTACAGAGTCGGGGAGGGGAGGTCCCAGTTAGGATTCGGAGAGCAGAGCCCCTCAGGGGCCACGTGTGGGTCCTGGGGGCTCTTCCTTGGGGGTCACATCCTTCTTGCTCCCATGCAGGCTGCCCAGTTGTTTGGTTTCTGCCTCTGCAGCTGTCCCTCATTTGCTCCTCTCTGTCCCCATAAACACCCTCCCTGGAGGCCTGTGCCATCCGACCACCTCTGCGGCCTGCACAGAGTTGCGGACCCTGAAGGGCTCCAGAAATCACTGAGGCCAGGGCTTCTCAGGTGCTCAACCTAATTTGTCATCAGGCACATGTGCAGTAAAACGGCAACGAGATGGAATCCACCAGAGTGGACTCAATGAAGAAAGATGGAAAATACCCAGTGCTGGGGAGGACGTGGGGCGCCTGGAACTCTTACTCATGGCTGGTGGGGACGTAAGTTTACAGCAACTTAGGAAAACTGCCTGGCAGTTAAACTAAAGCTGAGCACACACCTGGCCTTTGACCCCGCAAGGCCCCTCTTAGGTGTCTACCCGACAGAAGTGGGTGCACACGTTCAGCAGAAGACGCATACTTGAATGTCCCTAATTGCCCCAAACTGGGAGCTGCCCAAATATCCACCAACAGTAGAATAAGTAGATGGTGACACACTCATAGCCCAGAATGCTGCGCGGCAGTGAGAAGGACCAGTCCACAACTACTTGAAGCAGCGTGGACGAGCGCAGCATGCTGTCGAGTGAAAGAAGGCACGGGTATCGTTCCAGCCGTGTGAACTTTGGAACAACCCGTGCGACCAGAGGTCAGGAGAGCGGTCCCCCTTGGCAGGAGGTGGCGGGGGTGGGGTGGAGACGGGGGCAGGAGTGAAGGGAGGCACTGGGGAGTTGGTAATATTCTCTCCCCAGTAGATTCGGGTGCTGGATAGGTGCAGTTTGTGAAAACCGATTGAGCCGCACACTTATGTGCACTTTCTTGTGGGTGCGGGTGTGTTACATTTTAACGCAAAGGGCTGGAAGTCACTGTTGTTCAGGCCTCGACTCTGACGAGTGACATCGGAATTTCTGAGGCAGGGGCACGTGCTGTGACACACAGTCAGAGTTGGGAACTGCCGAATTAGCCCCACCTGTTTCTGGTGGCGGCAAGTCACCTGGACGCCAGCCGACGGGCCAGCCTGCCCTTGCCGGGCTCGGTGGGCCTGAACCCACAGCACCCAGCCTCCCAAGTGGGCTGAGCTAAGGGCCATGGGAAAAGCATGTCGTCACCGATTTGCATGCGTAGGCCGGTGAGGCCCCTTGTTCTGCCCCGACATTTGGATCCCCCATGATATGGGGGGCAGAGCTGTGGATAAAGCACTGGCTTTGTAGCAGGCAGACCTGGTTCAGGTCTCAACCATCCGTTGTACATTGTGGAACTACAGACACGCTCCCCGGCCTCTCTGAGCCTCGCTTCCCTCATCTGTGAAATGGGACAATGACGGCACTTGCTGGGGAGGCTGTGTGAGCATAGCAGGAACGACGTTGTCACTTATTAGTTGGTGTGCCTGGCCAGGCCCTCCTCTGCTATCCTCGCTCACAGTTCGGGCTCTTGATTTGCAAAAGCTGAGTCCAGGGATGTGCCAACAAGATTGGGAGAGTGCATTTCTTCAGTTCTGTTGGCTTCAGAGGTTTGTCTGGCCTGGGAGGGAGAGGCAAGGCAGCGGGCCACCTGAGAGCGAGGGGCCTGTGATAGAGCGGAGGTCCTGTGCCCGCCCCCAGCAGGGAGCCGCTGAAGCAGCAGGACCCTAGGGACGCACCCCACGGAGTCCACTAGAACTTCTCATTGGCAAGGAAAATCCCCAAGCAGTACAGAGCATCGGACAGCCCCTCTCTGCCCTTCTTTCATACCCCCACCATGGCACATGGGCGGGGAGGGGCCGAGCTTGAACTAACCTTGAGGGGACTGTCCCAGCTGGAGAGAGGCACAGTTCGGCAGGTGCCAGAGTAGCTGGGGGACAGCCAGGGACAGATGCTGTCCTCCTGTCCTCAGCACCAGGTCCGACCTCCAGAACCTTGGCCTGACCCCAGGGAACCCTGTATTCCCTGAGATTTATTTTCCGGTGGAATATTCCACATGCGTCTAAAGTCATCCTGAATTCTCCTGAATTTGAGTTGGTAAGAAATCATTTGAATGGACAGGAAATCATAAATCCAATATCCTCCGAGGGGAATGGGCCTTTGAAACGGAATTCCTTCCCATTGAGAGGAATGGACTCCGTGGCCTGAGGTGCACGTGTGGGCAGGCAAGCCCCCGGGACGCTCAGTGCACACTCCGGGACGCTCACTGCGTGTGGCTGTGTGTGTTGCCTCTGCCGCTTGGCACTGACATCATGTGCCATTTGCTCTCTTGCAGAAACAGGGGATGTTCTTCCCCAGCCCTGGAGGAAGGGCTCCCTCCGCTCAGGGCTTGCCCCCCGGCTTGCTGTTTGTATGTTTGTTTCTTTGTTCCCTGTCCTCTGTGGCTCCAGCCCCATTGCACAGCACCCAGCAGCTGGGTCCCTGGTACCTCCAAGTGGGAGGCTCTGCCACCTGCTACGCTCCCAGAGATTTCTGCAGAGACCATTTACTCTGAATCCTTTCCTCCCTGCCTCCCTCTCTCTTTCTTTCTCTCATTCAGTCCATCTTCCTTCCTGCCTTCTCTCCTTTTACCCTTTTCTCACTCTCTCTCAGTCCCCCTTCTTTCTCTCTCCCACCCTCCCCGTCTCCCCTCCCTCCTTCGATCTCCTTCTGCCCCTCTCCCCTCTCCCATTCATGCTGTTTTTCTCTTATTCCTTCTTCGCTCTTTTTACTTTATGTTTTCTCCCCCTTTTCATCTCTTAACTGGTCATAGTTTCTCTCTTTCTTTGTCTTGCCTGGTTTTCTTAATTTTCTTTTCTTCTTTCCTCTCTACATTTATTCCTACCCCTCTCTCTCTGCTTTCTGCTTCTTCCTTTCCCTTTTTTTCCTCTCCATTGTCTCTCTTCATTTTTCCTCTTTGTCTTCTCTTCCCTCTTGTCATCTCTCCCACCCTCGCTCCTGTCTCTTTATCTCTGGTTCGGTCTCTGCAGTCTCTGTTCCTGTCTCTGTGTCGCTTACCCTCTGCTTCTCTCTCCCCTCTCGCTCCCCCCTGCCCCCGGGTACTTCCAGAAACATACCCATATATGGCCTCCATGTCCAGGATCACACAGGATGACGTCACGTGAGGGCCAACGCTCCGAGGTGCTCTCTGAATCGAAGCGCGGGGCCGGTGCACCCTGGAGGGGCTGAAGGCAGGACCACAGCTTCCCCCGTGCAGTCTCCAAACAGGAAATCTGAGATTCATAATATCTTATACTTTGGCTTGCTATCATTGGTCATGCGGCGGGCCCGAAATAAACTCCCTGCTTCAAGGGAGAGCGTTTCCGAGCTGCCAGGCAGAGCAGCCAGACGCTCAGGGCCCGGGCGGAAGGAGTGCTCAGGGAGCATGTGCTGAATTAAGACACTCTCAGGAAAATCCTCTTCCTTACCCCCGAACGAAGGGTCCCCTTGTTTCAGAGCCCAGCAGGTAATGCATGCTTTCGACTTCCTTCCGCAGACCTTGCGCGAGGCTGTTGGGCTGGCTTATTTGGAACCGCTTCTCGCCAAGCTACTTTGTTGCGTCTGCCTCTCCTGTTCTTTTGAGTTAGAAACCATGCTGGTGCCTTTCATCTCGGATCTGGGGGACAGCCATTTGCATGTACTTACCCGCTCTTGTGGGTGACTCTTGTGCAGAAATCACTCCTCTGTGTACTTCTAAAAATGGAAATGCAAAAGGAGTTTTCAATGATGCCACTGTTGGTTCGTAGGCCTTGGGCAGTATGTATCAGACAAATGACTTTCAGAAATGCTTTTCTTTTGGGTGAATAGATATTGTCACGCATGGGTGCTTCCATTTCATGTGACATTTCTGGAGCGCCTGGGTGTGCCCAGGAGCATGGGGACAAGAGCCACCAAGTTGCCATGGGCTGTGCCCGCAACGGCCTGGGGTTCAGGAGAGGAAATAGAGTTCGGAAACAGAAACTATGGCTCAGTGTAAATGAGAAATGCTACGTGGGAATGCAGAGACACAAGGATGCCGTGTGTGCATGCGTGTGTGTGTGTGAATATGAAGGCGTGTTCAACCGGGAGAGGGCTTTTGAAAGGATGGAAGGGATGCTGTCAGGCAGAAGGGCAGGGAGAGGGACTTACAGGTGGAAAGACAGCTCGGCCAAGGCAGACATTCGAGGAAGGCCTGGGTGTCTGTCGATGGTACGGTGTAGCTCCGGCAAAGGCCCATGAAGGTCAGAAGTTGGGGTGAATCCGGGAGGGGGAGCTGGAGGCAGAGGCAGATCCCTCCAGGTCAGTCAAGATGGAACATATTCTGATTGTTTTTTTCCATCCCCACCCGAGGACATGGTTATTGATTTTAGAGAGAGGGGAAGGGAGGGAGAGAAATATTGATGTGAGAGAGAAACATCAGTCTGTCGCCTCTCGCATGCGCCCCCAACCGGGCATCAAACCCACAACCCAGGTGTGTGCCCTGACTAGGAACCAAGCTGCAATCTTTTGGTTTGTAGGACGATGTTCCAACCAACGGAGCCACACCAGCCAGTGAGCCAGGGCACAATCTGGTTGTGTTTGAGCAGAGGAAGGGAAGGCGGGATCTGACGTCAGGAAGCCAAGGGGACGGACTGGCATGAGGAGGTAGTTAGAGCGACTGTTAGGGCGGACAGGTAAATGATGGAGACCTGAGGCTGCGTGGGGGCCGAGCCTCCCACACGGGACGGAAGAGCCGCCTCAATGAAGGGAAAGGTCGTGCACGAGGCCGGCGCTGGAGGGAGCTCGTGGGGGTCCCGGCTGAGCCAGCGGGGCCGGCGCACCAGCCCCAGCCCCGATGTCTGCCCTCAGAGGCCTGGGGCAGAGCGCAGTGAGGCATCTAGGGGCAGATGCTCCGGTCATTTTCACAGCAGTTGGATGGGTCCCGACAGCTGGTGGAGGGCCTGTTTGTAGCACACCCGCCTCGGGGGCGGGCAGAGGCCTCCACCTGGCTCTGTTCTGGTTGCATCACCCATTCTTGCACAAACAGGCCAGGCTATGAGTGCCCCATGGCGGGGGGTGGGGGGCAGTCCTCTGTCTCCTCCCCGGGGTAGGGGCCCCATATAACCCACCCCTAGTGACCTTACAATCGATCATAATACCATCAGCATCCAGGAGCATTCACTGAGCCCTTGCCACCAGCCTGGCATGGGGCTCCAAGCTTGTGGCGATTTCTCTCAGTGACTCTTCCCAAAGGCATCGTGGGTTAGAGGGGAGGGTCACTCCCACTTTCCAGATGTGGAAACTGAGGGTCCGAGAGGTTAAGGGTGTTTCCTAAAGCCAGACAGCTAGGAGGTGTTGAAGCTGGCGATCAAATCCTGGCTTCTTGGTCTGTTAGCCTCCAGTACCCACGTTCAAAGCCACAGCCCCTGGCAGCCTCTCAGGGGACCGACACAGCAGTAAAAAGACCCGTCCCTGGCACAGTCTGGGCATCCTACCATGCCTGCAGATCAAGGCCAGGCTAGATCCAGGAGCACCTTCCCAAAGGAGACCCAAAAATATCTCTGGACCTGATCAACATCCTTCCATGTCCGAGCTGCCGAGGGTCAGGCTGCCTGGAGGAGGCAGCAGTCACAGGACTGGTTGGCATCTTTACTTCTCATCCCCAGTGCCATCTCTTGGGCCAGTTAATGCCCAGGGAAATGAATGAGTTGTTAAGAGCCTTGTGGTTGAGAGAAATGCTGGGGAAGGCGAGGGTGATGTAAAAGTGAGTGATTCTGAACCTGCCTGAACTTTATAAAGAAAAGGACACAGAAGAAAGAGGGGTGGAAAGGAGAGAGGAGACAAGGAAAGCAGAGAGAGGAGAAGAAAAGATTTAAATAAAGGCAGATAAGGGGGGCGGCAGAAAGGAGAAAGATCTTAGATGATGTTCATGTGATCTCAGTTTACAGATTTGCAGCCAGCCCTGCGGTTGGGCCCTGGTGAGGAGGCGCCTGGGGAGGGCAGTCCTGCCTACCCCACCCAGGCCTTCCCATGCTGCAGTCTGGAGCTAGAGCTTCCAGAACCTTCTTCTGACCAGGGGCCAAGGTGAGGGTCCCTGCTCTTCTGGTGTCCAGAACAGGGCTGGGCACACTGCACGGGGGCTGTGGGTGGGGGTGGGGGTGGGGCAGTGCTGCCAGAAGCTCAGCCCGGACCAGCAAGCCCCGTCCCTCCTCACTCCCATCCCAGGCTGTTGGCACAGATGGCGGGGCCTGGCATTCCCAGAGCCCTGGGCAGAAGCTGGGTCAGGGGCCTAGAATCCTGTGTCCAGTCCTATATGTGGCCAGACCCCACAGATGGGTCTGGCTGCCGAAGGAGGACAGGGAGATTGGGCAGTGGAGGTGCGGGAGGGGTAGCTGTGCTGGGCCCAGACCCCTGGGCCAGGAGGGGATGGAAGTGTCCTCCACCTGGGGCTAAGGTGAAGGTGACCCACGAGCCAGGAGATTCGACAGCTTGGGGCCCAAAGAAACAAAATGGAAGCTTGACATTCATGGACGTTTTTCTTAGCTGGCACTCATGGCAACTCCATTTTGGACGGAGTCTTGGGTTGATGTCCTCCCCCCTTTCCCCCTCCCCCACCTTCCCCCCTGTCCCCCCTTTCCCCCTCCCCCCACCTTCACCTCTCCCCCCACCTACAACAGGCACAGAGTGTGAGCAGGAGCAGAGCCAGCTTTGGACAGGTTCAAACCCCTGGCCTTCACCTTGTACCTGGGTGACCTTGGGCCAGTCATGACCCTTCTCTGGGCCTCAGCTTCCCCTCCAGCCAACAGGGAGAGGAACCTGCATTGTGGGGTCAGCTGAGGCCTGCAGCCCTGAGCAGACCCCCAATAACATCCAGCAACCCTGGCCCAAGCTCAGGAGCCTAAGGTCCTGGCGCCTGAGGGAAGCCAGGAGCTTGTAACCAGCATCAAAGTCTGGGATTAGCCATGCTGGGAGGAGCTTTTTAGCATCTTTGGAGGTCTCACAAAAGGCTTAAATGCCTAGCAGCTGTGAGGCCCTGGACCTCAGCAGCAGAGGCTGGGCCATGACTGCCTGCCCCCTGGCAGACGCCCACCTGGGGCTTTGTCTTGGGCCCCTTCTGTGGGGGAAGGGGGGGTGTCAAGTGAGATGGACTGGATTCCACTCTCCCTTCCCCCAAGGTTGGCTCACCCATTAGCCAGAGCAGAAACTTCCAGAGTAACTAACTCCTGGCCACTGCTCAAATATTCCTTGTCAGAGGGTCTGATTCGAAGAGGAGCAGGCAGGCCTGGTCTCCATCCTCTCTGCCACTTACAGTCTGGGCCTCAGTCTTCCCATCTGGCCAATGGGAAGAATCTTACTCTTCTACCCTCCCAGGGGATTGAGAAGGTCAAATGGTGCAGTACATGAAAGCGGACAAAAATGGCACAGGGACCCGTGAGCACCAGCTATGTTTATGGTTCAGGTTTTAAAGCAGTAAGACCAGGAAAGGGAGAGAGCCCATCGTTGGTTTCCTGCCACGAGCTCTCCCTCCAGCGAGCATCGTCTCCTCAGCTCCTCGGGACCCTATCGATCTGGGGAACGGCAGGTCCGAAAGATAAGCTTCAACATAAACTTCTCGGGCATTTCAGGGAATAGGGTCGAGGACCCTGGGGGTGGAGGAACAGCCCAGGTCAATTCCCCACTTCTTCACGTAGCCCAGGTGAGGCCAAGCCGCTGGTTGTTAGGACTGCCTTTGATAGATAGATAGATAGATAGATAGATAGATAGATAGATAATTATATATAAACTGCCTTCAGAAGTTTCCCAACTCTGTAGGGAGACAGGCCAATAGCAAAAGAATGCAAATGGTGCCCTTGGGCGCAGCTCAGGATGCCTCAGCCATTGAATCAGGAGGGCTTCCTGGTGGAGGAGATGCATGAACTGCACCTGGAAGGATTGACTGGCCAGGTGACCAGGCAGGAAAGGGAAGGGGAGGAAAGCAGAGGAGAGGGGAGGGGAGGAAGGAAAAGGATGGAAAGGGGGATCAGCGGCATTATTGGCTCCACCTACAAACGACCTAAGGACAGGAAGGGGCTTGTCCAGGCTCACACTCCCGACCCAGGTCCCTGGCTGAGCGGGCACTTGGTGTCCTGGAGGATGGCTGCCAGTCCCTTCTTGTCCCCTACCCTCCTAGCCATGGTTCCTACCCTCAGTTTTTTGATGAGACACCCAGCAAGCCACTTCTCCCACTGAAGCCCCTCAAAGAGCCTCAGAGACCCCATCCCGCCCACTGGGGCCAGACCCCACTACCCTGGCTGTGGGTGAGTCCGGATTTGAGGGGGAGGGGAAGAAACAGGGGCGGGGGCGGGGGAGGAAGTATTACTTTTTCAAATGCTGTTATTTAACCCTCACCACAGCTCAGCAAAGGCCCATGTTTCTATGCCCATTTCACAGATAAAGAAACTGAGGCCCAACTTCACAGGACGCTGTCCTGAGTGCTTCCGTGTGTTAACTCAGGGAAACCTGTCACAGTCACTGCTGTCCTCATTTTACAGATGCCACCTGGGAGAGGCAGGGACTCCCCTGGAGCCAACATTTGGGGTGCTATAAGGGAAGAAAAGAGGAGCCCCCGAGGCCCCAGGGGCAGCCCTGTCTTGCTTGTGCATCCTGAGCTGGCCTTGGGCTGGCCACGCTTGAGCACCACCCCCTCGGCAGGCAAAGCCCGCTGTGCTCCCCTTTCCCTGGGAAAGGCTATTTTTTGTCCCCATCAGTCTGCCAGAGGGCCCCTTGAGACTGCTGGCCTCTCTCCAGGACTCAGGCCTGGAACCCGGCCCAGACCCCAGGCAGAGGCCTCAGAAATCAAGCTGGGCGGCATGAAGATGAGGAGAAACTGAGGCCAAAAGAGGGGGAAGGCACCACCCAGGATCTCTATTTCCTGCCCCACCCTTACCTCACCATGACATACGAATTGCTATTATGCCCATTTTACAGGTGGGGAAGTTGAGATTCTAAGAGGTCACACAGCTAATAAATGGTAATGCTGTGACTTGAATCCGGTCAAACTGACCCCACGGGCAACTCATAACTGTCCACTTGTGCTAAGGCTGAACCGCCCCATCCACCCTTGGGGAGAGGCCCCCAGTCCATGGCAGACTTCCCAGCCACCAGCCACGTAGGCCCAGGGATGGGGAGTACCCTCTGGAAGCAGCCTGGTACCTCGTGAGGCCCAGCACTAAGCCTGTGCACACTGAGCCCTCGTGATTCTCCCGCCAGCCCTAAAATAAAATCACTTACTGCTCGTGTCTCCATTTTGCGCATGAGGATTCTAGAGATAGGCAACTTACCCAAGGACCCTCAAAAACTGAGGATCTCAGTGGGGAAAGCAAGAAATGGCCAAGCTCATCATGGGTCTCGTCCTCAAGGTCTCTTCAAGGTCAGCTCTCACCGTCCACCCTTGTGGGCCGAGACCGTGGTGTGGTGCCAAGGGCACAGGTGTAGGCCAGGTGGCCTGGCTAGATGAGGACGCCTGTCTGCTCAGACCCCGCGTGCGTGCAGCCCGTGTGTGCAGCCCGCGTGTGCACCCCATGCATGCAGCCCATGTGTGCAGCCAGCGTGTGCAGCCTGCATGTGCACCCCGTGTGTGCAGCCCGTGTGTGCACCCTCTGTGTGCCGGTTACTTGGATCCACGTTCCCAGAATTCCCAGAAGGAGCGCTGCATTTGCCTTAGGAAGAGCCCATCTTTCCAGCCATCTGTCCTTGTGCAAACCCTGCCCTTCCCTCCCTGGACCTTAAACGCCTCATCTGTAAAATGGGAGCATCAGTTCCTCGTGGGCAGAGTGGCAGGGTTGAAGAACCAATCAGTTAATTCAATAAAAAACACTTCCCTTCTAGGGCTGCTGTCAGGGCAATGCCACAAAATTATTGACAAATGGAAACAGTTCCTAATGCCGCCCTGGACACAGGGGAGGGCCTGGCAAGTCTGTGATTGGCTGCTGGAGATTGGCTGCTCCAGGTGACCATCAGATGACCGCCTTTACCTCCCTTAGCGTCTGGCCAGGGAAGGCCACAGCAGCTGAGTGCTGTCCATAAGCCTCTAATCAGCCCATAGCAGGGCCAACAGCTGCTGTGGGCTGAGGGGCTGGAGGGGTCCCCATCAACTGCTTGCTTTACCCCTATAAGCTGTCCACACATGTCACAGCTCAAGAATTGCTCCATGCCATGGGGAAGTGGGTCATCTCATTCTTATTTTTACTGATAAAGGAACAAAGCCCAGAAAGAGGAAGTGACTTGACCAAGGTCACACAGCTAAGAAGTTGCAGAATTGAAAGCAGATCTTAGAGTTCCTGATATCCATATCTAAGATCCTTCCCCTCCTGCCTGGTTCCCTATACCCTCATGAACAATGCTGAACTCTACATGTACAGCGAGCCTGTTGAGGTTGCCATGGGGGACCCCCAGGGACAGTATTTGTGATAGCACAGAGCTAAACCAAAGATCACATGGAGTTGCAGAAGTTAGACCTGGAAGAGCGCTTGGAAACCTGTGAGCCCAAATCCTCCTTCTGCAATAAGAAAACCGAGGCCCAGGAAATGACAGAGACTCCGCCAAGGGCACCCAGCACGATAGTGCTGCCAGGTGTAGCTACTAGCCTGACTTCTAGCACCATAGTTCAGTTTTGCCTGTTCTTGAACTTCATGTAAATTGAATCGCGTGTCTATGTTCTTTGTTATTTGACGTTTGCTCGCTGTGGTCAGTGACATTTACCCTGTCGTGTGCAGTGGCAGTGTGTCTATCTCACCGGTGCATACTACCCTTCACAAGATTACAACACAGTAATCTACCCCAATGTCCGTAGCCATCTGGGGAGTATCCAGTAGTTTTATGATGAATAGCACAGTGCTGCTACAAGTATTCTTGAACTTGTCTCTCGGTGGACGTATGTACATAATGCTCTTGGGCACAGAACTAGGAGTGGAACTGGGGAGTCACCGCACATGTGTACGTTCGGCGTGAGCAAACGCCATTGATTTTCCAGCTGGTTTCACCTTTTGACGCTCCTGCAAACGGAGTGAGCGTTCTGGTTGCTCCGCAGCCTTCCCAGCACTTGCTGCTTCCCATTTTTTCACCTGAGCCGTTCTGGCGGGTGTGCAGTGGTGCCGCATTGAGTCTAACCCCCACACTTGGTAAGTTAATCACCCTTACGTCTGGTCATTGGCCATGTGGATATCCTCTTTGTGAAGTGCGGGGCCTCGTCTTTTGGGTTTCAGTTAACCAGAGCCACGAGAATGCTGCCCACAAAACACCCAAATGAGCATTTGTTCTCATGCTCTGGGGCTGCAAGTCCACTGCAGGCAGGCTGATCCGGCTACTCAGCTTCTGGCACAGGCCCTGCTGGGCGGGGCTCCTCTGTGCAGGTAGGGCTAGGTGGGTTCGCTCTGGGGCCCAGGTCAGGGCAGTGCCTCCAGGGGGCGCTCTTCTCTTAGCAATGGCAGAAGAGCAAGCCTCACTGCACAAGCACAAGTCAAGCAAGCGGCTGCCTTATCAGGTCCACCAACATTCACTGGCCAGAGCAAGTCCATGGTCAAGCAAAATTTCAGTGGAGAAGGGAAGGAAACTCTGCTTCCAGAGAGAGAGGTGAATATTTGCCGAGCAAACCAAATTATAGCACTGGTATTTTCAAAAGACCTCATGTAATTCTAAAGTTCAGCCCCAGCTAAGAACCACTGACCCAGAGTCACGATGCATGTCAGCCAGTCAAAAGGAAAGTCAGGCTTAGCTGATTTCACTTTATTTCCTAAAGCAGTTGACTCGACCAGAGTCCATTTCTCCTCGAGGCAGTTTTGGGGTTTTTTTTCTTTTCTTTCCCTCCCTCCCTCCTTCCTTCCCTCCTTCATTCCCCCTTCCTTCCCTCCTTCCTTCCCCCTTCCTTCCTTCCTTCCTTCCTTCCGTCCGTCCTTTCTTTCCTGGAATTAACATGGCAAATTATTTTAACAATTGATTTTAACTAGACGCTGAGGTTTTAAGTAATGGGCCTGTGTCTGACTAATCTCTGACACTCTCAGCCCCAGCACAGGGCAGAGGAATGGAAAAATGCAGGAACGGGGTGCTGTTGGCTAATTGGAAGGAAGGAGTATAAGCGCTGCTGTGTAAGCGCCACAGGGCGGGGATCTCTGCCTGTCGGGGGTCACTGTTGTATCACCAATGCTCAGAAGAGTGCCCGACATAGAGTGGGTGCTGAGTAAGTGACCTCTCAGTGAACGAAGCATGCGTACATGTCTGCTGAGGCTGTCTGGAATGGAAGAAAGAAGGCGGATGAGCAGATGGGTGGTCAGAGGTAGAGTGGGAAGGATGTGAGGGTGGATGGAAACTAGGTGGGTAGGTGGACAGATGGAACGGTCAGAGGGTGGATGACGGAGGGATGGGTGGATGTTGGGTGATTACACAGACAGGTGAGTAGACGGACAGGAGCAAGGATGATTGTGTAAATGGACGATTAGACGGTTGGATAAATGGATAAGTGGACAGATGGGAGGGTGGATGGATAAATGGCTGGGTGAGTGGACGAATGGATGCATGGGGGGCTGAATGAATGGACAGATGGGTGAATGGTGGGACGGGTGGTTGATAGGTAGGTGGACTGGCGAATAGATGAGTGGGGGCATGGGTAGACAAATGAATGCTTAGGCGATCCTACAACAAAATGAGTGGGTAAAAAGTGTGTGGTTGCCAGAAGATAGCATAGGCTTCTCGGCGGGTAAACATAGCTATCTTGCAAAACTGTTGGTGACCATGATGGTCTGGGTCTCCCCACAGGGCTTTCTGATTGGCTGCCTCCTCCTCCCCACTGAGGGTCTCTCCGGAGGCCAGGGCAAAAGGCGCAGAGGATGGCCACGGAGGTGAGCGCTCCGGGCGGACAGCGCGCCATCGGGAACGAGGAGTACAGCTTGTACAGCAGCCTGAGCGAGGACGAGCTGGTCCAGATGGCCATCGAGCAGAGCCTGGCGGACAAGACGCGCGGCCCAGCCGCTGCCGAGGCTGCTGTGTCGACACGTGCCACCCGCCAACCTGCCCATTTGTACCCAAGGACCAGGTAAGCAAGGACAGGCCAACCGGGGCCTCGCAAGGGGCAGATCCCAAACACTGTTAACCCAAAACTTACTGAGCTCCGGCAGCGCCAAGTCCTGTGTCAGATGCTATCCGTACTTTGCCTCATTTGATCCTCTTAAGGACTTTCAGGAGGCTCTGGGCTGGATTCCCATTTTACAGATGAAGAAACTGAAGCTCAGGGCTGAGCAGCTAGTCCAAGGTCACGCACCGAATAGAGTGTGTTGCAGAGATTGGAACTATCTGGTTCCAAAGCCCATGGCCTGGCCTTGCATGGCTGGCTGTAAGTTGGAATGCAGCGGAACTGACATCCGAGTCTGGCCAGAGCTTCTAACCCCACCTATGCAGCCTCCCTGGGAAACACGTCTGAGAAGCGAATGGCATCCACTCAGCACGGCCATCCTGCCTCCTTCTGGCTCCCCTGTCTCAGCGTGACCCCCTGCCCCCCGCAGCAGGACCACCCAGGCAGCGTTAGAATTAGGACACGGGCCACCATTGCAGCTCCACCTATATACCATTCTGCATGTCCTAATGGCCACACTGACAAGTAAAGTGAAACAGGTGAGATTCATCTATGCCTGAAATATTTCCACGTCATCAATATAAAAATGACGGAAGAGATGCTTTCTTGGGAACGCAGCGTGTGTGCGCACTCGCAGCATATCTCACTCAGACACCCGCTTCCCAAGGGCTCCCCCGTCTCCTGTGGCCGTGGCTGCCGTGTGGGACAGTGCAGGCTGAGGGGCCACCTTCTTCGTAGGGAACGGGAGCCAGAAATGCAATTAACCATTGGACCATAAATGCTTTTAGAAAAGAAAGGCAAACGTTTAAAAATGCTTTTGCCCGTCATTGAGTCCCAGTCGGGTGTGTACTGGGAAGGGGGGGCAGGGGGACGGGCACAGTTGTGACAATTGCGTCAGTGCTACCTTGGGGCACGGGCCTCAAGTCTCCCCATCTCCAGCAGCCAGCCGACTCCCTGTGTGACCTTGGGCAAGTCACTTCACCTCTCTGAACCACACTTTCCTTCCCTAATAATTAATAATAGTCAAACCGGCAATGACAATAAACCGGCCCTTCCCAGGGTCCAGCCCCAGCTGACTGGGGTGAAGGTGGGGGATGGTGCGTCTCACCTGTCGCCTGATGAAACCTACCAGGGTGCTTCCCCCATGACTCGGGCCGTTGCCAAGGCTGGGCCACCTCTGCCAGGTGGGCTGGGCAGAGGCCTAGGATGTCTGTCACCAAGGAGCCCTTCTAAAGGGGAGAGCAGGCAGCCTCCTTGGGCAGCTGGAAGGCTCCAGGTTACTGAGCTGCCCCTGAGGACATCCCCTGTTGGGACCCAACCTGAAAAACAGAGCCCAGAGCCAGGGACTCCAGGTGACCTGGGCCCTAGGAGGCCCTGGTTCCTGTTTGGGCCAGTTCAGCCTAAGTCAACCACAGTTTCCTCTTTCTCAGGAGGGGATCCAAGAGAAGAGCAGCCTCCCAGGCTTCCGCACAGGTCGGCACTTCCCCGGCCTCTGCAGCCTTCCCCCAGCGTGGGAGCCCCACCCAGGAGTCCTGCCCACGCTTAAAACCTTAGAACTGAATGGCCCCTGAAGGCTGGACCCTGATGCCTTCCTTCCTCCAGTGAATAAGGAAGTCGCGGCCTACCAGGGGCAGGTGTAAACAGTTATCCAGCCTCCCAAGAAAAAAAGCTCTTAGAAGTGAAATGACTTCTTACCCAAGGTCATGTGGTCCTCACCTAAGATCCGGGCACAAGCAGTGTCGAGGGGAGAATCCAGCCCTGCCTCCTGTCACTTTTTTAAAAAACGTTTTATTGAATTTATTGGGGGTGACATTGGTTAATATAGTCACATAGGTTTCAGGAGTACAGCTCTACAATACATCGTCCATATACTGCGCTGTGTGTTCGCCACCCAAAGTCAAGTCTCCTGCCGTCACCGCTTATCTCCCTTTACCCTCCTCTGCCTCCCCCACCCCCTTTCCCTCTGGTGATCGCCATACAGTTGTCTGTGTCTATGGGTTTTTTTCTTTGCTTCGTCCCTCCACCTTTTTCACCCTGCCCCTCCCCCGGCCCCTCCGGCAGCTGTCACTCTGTTCTCTGTGTCTATGAGCCTGTTTCTCTTTCACTTATTAGTTCAGTTTGTTCATTAGATTCCACATGTGAGTGAGATCGTATGGTGCTTGTCTTTCTCCGACTGGCTTGTTTCACTCCTGCGGCGACCCGAACCTTCCAGGTTCAGTTCTGTCTGCCTCTTTGTCTCTGAAAGGAAGCTGGGCTTGGGCCCTGCTGGGGAAGCAAATCCCACTAACATGATTTCCAGTACTCACTGAGCGCTCCCCACGTGCCCAGAGCAGGGCCACCCTCTGAGTCCTCACAAAGCCCCGCAAGCTGGGTATTTCGGTGCCCATTGTGCACTTGAGAAAACATTAGCACAGGGGGCCGGGAAAGGACCCGAGCCCGACCCACTCTGCACCCTTGACCAGCTCCACCGGTTCCGCTGTTCCTTTCCTCCTCCGCCTCGGAGTGGGGCTCGGTCGTCAGCTCCCACCCACAGAAACTCAGGGGCCCCGGAGACAAGAGACACACGGACTACACTCACACGCAAGACACGGCATGGCTCTTAGGAGCTGGTAGAGTCCTTGTTCACTTTATCCCCAAATGTCATAGTTTCCACCCAACTAGACCCAGAGCAGGTTTCGGACAGGACATCATACATGTCCCCTGGGCCCTCACATGGCCAGCTCCTTCTCATGCTTCAGGTCTCAGATTAAAAGTCACCTCCTCAGCAAATCCTGCCTGACCACCCGGCCCGGCCAACTAGGTCACCCCCTCACTCACTGGCTCGCTTGGCTGTTTCCTCCCTGACTCCGACTCACAGTTTCCATGTTTCTGCTGTTAACCTGTGAACTCCTGGAGGGCAGGGCCTTCCCCGACTTCCTTCCTGTGAAGCCTTGTGCCCAGCGCGGTGCCTGACCTAGTGAATCAGTGATGAATGAAGGCGCAAATAAAGGGCTGAATGAAGAGACAGCAGGGTAGAAAGAGAAATGGGTTTGGAGGTTCGAATCCTTCCCTTATCACTTACTGGCTGTGACCTTAGGCAAGTTATTTAACCATTCTGAGCCCCAACAACGTTATCTTTAAAATGACAATAGGAAAAACTTGGTGAGCCCAGCCGGCAGAGTTCCTACAAAAAGCAAATAAGGTGAGGAAGATGCGGGAGCCCCAGATCCCGCCTCTTGAACTGGCCCCTCCCCACCCCTGCCCCGAGTGCCCGCCGCACGTCTGCCTCTGTTTCATGGACAAACGTTTGTGTCACCCTAACGAGGCATTACCTGGCCTCCCGAGAGTGTCCCCAGCTACACTGTGTGACCTCCTTGGGGCCAAGGAGCAGCTATTCCTCAGCAAAGAGCCTGGTCACTGTAGATGCCCAGTGAACGTTTCCAGGCCAATGAGTACACTTCGAAACCAGCAAAGTCCGTTAGGAATGTAAGTTATCATGTCGTCTCATGAGCAAAATGACAACTGTGGACGTAGAGGCCACCCGAGTCTTTGGGATCCTAGAAATGAAAGCCAGGTCACAGCCCAGGAAAACGTATAATGTCCCAACTGCCTTCTCTCCCACCGCAGTGGAAGAAGTGAAGTCTGAAGCGTGCACGGGATCATCTCCTGAGCCTTGGCCTGCCGAGGGCTCCCTGGAAGGCAGACCCAACTTCCTGTCCCACGGGGCAGTAGGGTTCGTGTTCCTCTGGCCAGAGAGGAGTGACACAGGGAGCCCAAGGTTACTGTGATGGACCAGCCAGAGTGGGTCCAGGAAGCTGGGACTTCAGTCTTTGAACTTCTGCATTTTATTTAAAGTTGCATTTCTGAGAAGACAAAGGAAGAAAGCAGGAAGCAGGAACTTGCTTGGGCTGATGTGTACACCCTGTAAACAGTTTGCTGCACACTTCTAAAGTGCCACATGCCTGCCTGTGTGATCAGGCCTGGTCCCTGCCCGCCCTAAGCTTGAAGGCTAATGAGGGTGAAGGCATAGAGGTATAGGAAGGGTGCAGCAAAGGGGCTTGTCTCTGTTTCAGAAGGCTGCAGAAAGGGTCTCTTCATTCAGTCCCAGAGGTGGGCTTTGCAGGATGAATAGGAGTTCACTGAGCAGGCTAGAGGAAGCAAACTTATTTGAGACTCAGTTTCCTCACCTGAAAAAGGGAGCCAATTACATCTCCTTCACAAAATAGACTAGAGGATGAAATGAGATGCTTTGTGCCACGTGCCTATGACAAGACCTGGCATGTAGCAAGCACTCAACGGATCTCGACTGTGCGTGGAAGGCAGAAATTGCAACTGGAATTCCTGCTCTCCTCTAGGAGTCCTCTCTGGCCATCCCAGCAACGATAGCTTGGCCAGTGGCAGAGTGAGAAGCAATTCTCATGGGTGGTGGGCCAATTCCAAAGATTTTCAGGAAGGGAGTGGAGGTGGCTATGCCAGGTGAGTGCTTCCCCTCCTTGCCTAGGAGGGTGGGGGGCTGGTTCTCCAGGACACAGGTCCCAGCATGCAGCCGCATCGCACTGAGATTACCATACAGGACATCGCCCCTCCAAAGGCTTTGCTTTGTCTGTTCTGTTTCATTCATTTAAATGTACCAAGTGCCTGCTATGTGCTGGGCACGGTGTTCCTGACACCTGTAGGGCAGGTACGAGGACCAGAGGAGAGAACAGACGCGGGACCTGGGCACAGTGGCAGGCATGGGTTCTCCCTCGTGTTTGTTAGCTTCCTCCCCTATTATGTTGCCTGAATGTCACCTGCATTTAGCCAGGTCTGGCCCAGTTTAACACCTTCCTGGGGCTGACCCTAAACTCCTCATGAGCTCAGACCAGGCTTGGGGAGAGGTTGGCGGGCATTGTCACCAGAGCTCCGCTCCCTGCTCTCCCTGAGTCTGAAGCCAGGGCCAGCGGGACTCTAGGACAGGGGCAGGTGGGGGCCAGTGATGGTGCTGCACTCCTGAGCTGTGACCTGGCGTCCACGCAGACAACAGGACCTTACCTGGGCCTCTTCGAGGGCATGACCTGCGCCCACATCCCGCCAGGCTCCTCTCACCTCTGATGAGTCAGCGGGTGGTTTCCCCCGCTCTGGGCCTGAGAAGGAAGTGGGGCCCCGGGGGTGAGCAGAAAGAGCACGGAACTCAGCCGGGGCCTGGCTCCCCCTCCGCTTGCGACTTTCGGCTCAGTGGCTCAGAGCACTCACCCCGCCTGCCCCTGACACCAGGCTAATGTCCGGTTTCAGGGCTCCCAGAACGAGTCCTCCTGCCCCTTTCTCGGCCTCTCCCCCGGGGCTCTGTGGTTGTGTGTTTGCGTGTCCTTGTCTCCCACCCCACCCCTTGGGGGGTCCATGAAAAGAAGCGTCCCATTGATCTATACCCCCAGGCCCGAGCACAGAGCTGGGAAACTTGTTGAACAGAATTCAGTTTGTCTGTTTCCCCCTCTGCAAAGCGGGAACAGTACACGCCTCCATCCTGGTGGTGGGAACGATGGACGTGAGGCGTGATCCCTGGGGCTGGCATGGTGGCCATCTCGCTGCCGCCCCCACCACCTCGCTGTCTCGCTGCCACTGTTATTACCACGCCATCAGTGAGGGGCCCGTGCTGGGCTGGGGTCTGGTCTCTCCGGTGCTCACCACCCTGCTAAAATCCCTCTGCCTCCAGGAGGGGAGGTGTTTGGGTTTGTTTCTACCGACCTGCACGTGTCGGATCCTCACGTGGTGCTTTGTTCTTGCTTTTCGGGCACACGGGTGCTGTTCGACAGTAGAGTGAAACGTTGGGCATGGAGAATCTGCTCTTGACATACTTGTCCTTGCCATACTTCTGTCCTTGACATACTTCTGTCGTTTGTCCTTGACATACTTCTGTCGTTAGCAGTGCACGGCAATGTGCCTTGGAGCTTAGTCACTGTAGTAAAATTTAATTGATATTTTAAAAAATGGGAGGCCACACATGGACCCATGATGAGGGGGCCAGGCCCCCAGGATCTCATGGAGACAGAAGCCTGGCCGGCATGCTCCCCTTGCCGGGGGCACGGGGGCACGAGCAAGTACAGAAGATAACACTGACCCTGAGGGCTTTCAGGGCCAGGGGACGTGGTCTCTCAGATCTGCCTGATGCGCTGACTTTCCACGTGAGGTCATTGCAGCAAAGGCTCGCCGGCTACACCAGCAGAGAGGAAGCCCCCGGTCTGGTGCCATAGCCTCATGTTTCGAAGGAGGAAACTGAGGCAGAAATAGGGGCAAGGGCTTGCTCAAAGCTGCAGGGCCTGTCAGTGTGGCGGCCTTAGAGCTGCAGAGAGCATGAAGGGTGGGAGGAGACCAAGACCCTGGGGGAGGGAGCGTGGTGTCCGGGACTCTGCTCTAGAGGGGCTCAGGAGACCAGGCCAGGCCTGCGGGGGGTGGGGATCCCATGGTGCCAGAGCCTGACCCGTTGGACGTGGGGCCAGCACGGGCCACAGGTCCTATTCTCAATACAACCCCAGCTAACCCAGATTTGTGGCCACTGCACCTCCTTTCGCTCCTTCCACCTTCACAACAGCCCGATGGGGTAAGGATACTGAAGCTTGGAAAGGCGAAATCATGATGAAATCAGTGGTGGACAGGGCCAAACACCCCTGTATATGGACCTCTGCCAAGCACTTCACACCATTCACTCAGTCAGACCTCACCAGGCCTCTGAGACTGGGCCGTTCCAGACACTACAGCCCAGAGAAGCTCAACCTGTCCAAAGTCACAGGGCCAGGAAGTGCCAGGGTCTGGATTTGAACCCACGTCGGTCTGACTCCAAGCCCTGGTCCCAAAGACCTTCCTCGGGCATCATGTGCTGTGACCTTTATACTGTTTGTTTCCAACCCTGGAGCCAGCGAGGCGGGGGCAGGGACAAGGACCGGCTTGGCCTTCCAGCTTTGTTCCCTTGTCCCCACCCCCATGAAGCTCTTGTCCATCCCTGAGGCTGAGCCCCTTTCATCCTGGGACCTGCCGCTGACACTTCTCACATCCTCCTGGGTGAAGAATGTCACCTTGCTTCATATCTGCCTCCCGTGTGGTTGGCTGGGGAAGGGGACTGTAGGAGTGGGGTTGAGGTTAACCTCATTGTTGTCTTATATGGTCATTTAAATCTCCCAGGGCTTCCTCCGAGGGCCAAAAATAATCTGAGACACAGCAGCTGTGTCCAGCACACAGAGAGGACCGGGCCATCTGCTTTGGTTCAGAGCCCTGTGCCTGTCTGTCAGTCAGTCTCTCTCCCTCACTCTCCCTCCATCCTCGGTCCTGCCTCTGGCCATGACCCGCTTCGCATATGCACAGTACTTTTCCCTCTTTCACTCCTGCCCTGCACCCTCCAGGTCCACGGCGCCTCCCGAGAACCCGCGGGCCTTGGGCCACTTGGGCCTGTTCCAAGGGGTCATGCAGAAATACAACCACAACAAGACCTCCCAGCTGGCGTAAGTGACCCCGCAGCCCGCCTCCGAGACCATCCCAGCTCACTCTCCCAACCGGGGTTGGTGGGGGTGGGGGTGGGAAGCAGGCCAACAGTCCCCAGACAGGGGGGTGCTCTGAAGGGACCTGCCAGGCACAGCCCTCCCCAGCGTGTCCCCCTGAGAGCCAGCTGCTCCTGCTGAGCCAGGCTTGGTGGTCACAGACGCTGTTCTTAAGCAATTGCCAGCCATGCTGTGATTGTAATGAAACCTCAGTGCTCCCAAATGAGCCCTGTGTGCTGGAGTGGCCCCAGGGGGCTCGGAATCAGGGGACCCAGCGAGAGGGAGACTTGGGGAGATGGCCCTGGAACTGCAGAGGCCCAGGGGACCTCAGAGCTGCAGATCTGTTTGTCTCGGTCCCCCCACCCCCATCCTTTGCCATCACTGTGGGGTTTGTTTTGCCTTCGTTTGTGCCAGGTGCTGAAACCCAGACATAATTCCAGCTACAGGAGGGGTTCTGTTTGCTGGCACGGGGTGCTGGACTAGGTGTGTCCGTGGGAATTAGCTCTGTACTGATCCCTTCTCTGCTCCCCACGCTGACCACAGGAGCCGCTGAAAGCAAAAGAAGGGTCCCGTCTCTGGAACCTCTATTTCCTCGCCCAGTTCTGTTGCAGGGAGGGGAGGAGGCAACGGCCAACGTCTGGCCTCCCCTTCCCAGCCCTTTTCAAGCCCCCACTTTCTTGGTGCTGCAGGTGGGACTTTCACTGGGCAGAGAAGGGAGACCCAGGTTCTGGTCTCCGCACTGCTGAGGTTTGCTGTGTGACTGCCCGGGAGTCTCTGTGCCTGTCATAGTCTCCCTTTCGTGAGAGAGGTAGGAGGGGACAAAGTAGGTTCCAGGGTCCTGTTCAGCTCCTTAGTCTCTGACAGCCTGCCACCTCTGCAGCCACCCCCACTCTTGGGGCAGGCACTTCAGCTGAGCAACTAGAGAAGCCATTGGTTGGGGGGAGGGGCTGAGAGCCCCAGGGCCCTGGGACCACAGCTGGAGGAGACCCAGGCGGGGTGGCAAGTCCTGCGAGTGTTCTCTTGATGCCACATACCCTCAAGGCCACGGGAACGGCCAGCCTACCTCCCTTCCACTTCAGTTGGGTCCCGCTGGAGACCTTCCAGGCAGACGAGACACACCCCCCACTGGGGCTTTTCCTGATGCCAACAGGGGCTGCTCTGGCCGCTCATAAGAGGAGCTCATCGGGGTGGCAGTGATGGCGTTGATGGGGACTTCAGGGCTTATCTGGTCAGTTGCCCATGGTCCCTGCTGGGTCTGTAACTTAACCGGCGTCTGTGCTCTGAAGCTATTAATAAGCAGAGAGGCTGAGAGTTGGGAGGAAGTCTGCTCATGCTGGAGGAAGCGATGGGAGGGCAGAGGGGCTGGCCCTGGGGCCCATCTGGGCCTATCCCGGCCCCGGACAGGGGTGGGGCCCAGCCTCACTTCTCCAGCTGGGAAATGGGTCCGTGGATGCAGAACTTTCCCCAGGAGTGGGTCGGGGAGTCAGCAGCCCCGGTCCTCACTGGCTCTCCCAGGATGGGGGGCGGGGAGCTCAGTGAATGCAGGCATGCATGGATGAGTGAATGAATGAATGAATGAATGAACGAACGAACGAACGAACAAATGAAGAGGTGTTAACGAGCCAAGCAAGGAAGTTATCATTTGTATTAGCCCTCTTTTTGGCATTCAGAGTTTAAACTGTGAAGACTTCAGATTTATTAATCCTTCAAGTATTTCAGTCTTTCAGCTGCTAAAAGTGCTGGGGTTAGGATAAAGGTCAGGAGCAAGGAGGGGAGGGAGCTGGAAAGACCGTAGAGAGAGGCTCACTGCAGAGAGTGCCCTCTGAGGGGTCTGCCTTCACTCAGAGCTGCTCCAAGCACAAATGGGCCCCCCGGGTGAAGGTGCTCTATGCTCAGGGAAGGTGTTTAATTACTGCGAACCCCTCCCTCGGGGTCAGTTGTCCATCCCTTTGCAGGCTGGCACCGTATACCCAAATCCTCTGGGTAGAAGTGGTTGTGGTGTAACATCAGAGGCAGCCACTGAAAATCACAGGGACAGAGGGGTCCCCGAATTCTCTTTCTGCCACCAGTGAGCTTTGTCTAAAAGGGATCCTCAGTTTCCATCTGTGGAAGTGAAGGTGCTTGCCATGTTTCCACCTGTTTCTAGCAGAGTTCCCCCTCATGGCACCCAGCTTGGAGATGAAAGCTGTGGGACCGCCCCAGGGTGCTCCCAGGGGGATTGGACAGCTGCAAGGCTGACCCAGACCCCCTACCTTTCCCCCTGTAGGCCTGCATGTCCTCCAGTGCTCCAGGGAGGCCATCATAATGGACATTTTGAATAAGATATAAATACAATTCCCAGAGAAACAAGCAAAACACTGATAAGAGAGAGGCTATCTTTTAGGAAATAGAAGGGATGAAGATGTGAAATAATTGTTGGGGTTCCTGGGTTCTGAATTCTTTCTTCCTCCCTCCTCTCCACTCCTTCCTCCCTCCCTCCCTCTCTCCCTCCCTCTCTTTCTTTCTTTCCCTGCAAAAAATATTTATTGAGCACCTATTATGGACCAGCCCTTGAGCTGGGGCTTGGGAATTCAGTCATGTGAGATAAAAGAAAGAAAGATGCTATCCCTGTCTTCTTGGGGCTCCTAGTCCAGTGGGGGAGACAGATAGTGGTCAAAGCTGTAAAGGCCAGTGGTTACATGAGAGCTTGTGAGTGGAGGCAGGGGAAGGCTGACCTGGGCAGTCAGGCTGAGGAAGCCATGATGGAGCTGAGACCTGGAGGAGCCAAGGTCAAGGCCACGGTTGGGGCCTGGTTCCCAGGGCATACCCAATGGGTTAGGAAGGATTATTCTCCGTATTGCCGAGGACACTGGCTGCAAGGGGGCTGGGCACCTGTGCCAGACCAGCGGGGACCAGCAGGACAGAGTGATCCCCGTAGCTAACTCTGCTCCTGGCCACCAGCAGGCCCTGCTTCCCCACTGGGAGAGAGGCCACCTGAGGACTAGCCCACCCTTGTTTCCACAGGCCCGTGGACCCTGTGCTAAAGGCCATCAAGGAAGATGACGAAGAGGCCTTGAAGGCTCTAATCAAGGCAGGAAAGAATCTGTCTGAGCCCAACAAGGAGGGCTGGCTGCCTCTGCACGAGGCTGCCTACTACGGCCAGCTGAGCTGCCTGAAGGCCCTGCATCGAGGTGAGGCAGCTGCTCCGGGTGCAGCCAGAGGTGGGAGCAGGATTCAAGGGCGCAGGCTCCTTCCTCCTAGAGCTTCATGCTCTTTGCCCCACAACTTGGGTGCGGGGGCAAGGCACGGTACCACTTCTGCAGCAGAGTTAAAGTCACCAAGTTGGCAGAGGGAACATGACTTGTCACCCCACTGCAAAAACCTCCCCCCACCCACCCAACCTCTCCAGGCCTAATTCTTAGAAAAGGACCCAGGGAGGGCTGACTTTTGGGAGAGCCATTGCCAGCTTGTTCTAGAATGTTCCAGGGGCTGAACTGGTGTGGAAAAACTACAGCTGTGCCTGTGCCCGCCAAGACCATCCCCCACAGTTGCGGGACCCTGGGCCAATCATGCCTCCTCTCTGAGCCTTGCTTCCCCCCATAAGCCAGATGCGGGTGGGTTACACCTGCAGCGGCACAGACCCCGGACAGCCCGCCACAGTCCGGGGCAGAAAGAGCTGCATGAGACTGAGCTCCCAGCAATGGCTAGTGGGACTGTAAGGGAAAGACAAGGTAAATCACAGAAGGAGGAGGCCCAACCAGGGAAGGCTTCCCAGAGGCGGTGGTCTCTGAGCTGGATGAACATGATTGGGAAGCTGAAACAGCCCTGTGAAAGCTACTGAGTCCAGAGCCAAGATGACGAAGGCAGTCTGGGTGGTAAATTTAGGCAGATGCCACACAAGTTTGTCCTTGGCATTGGGAGGAAATTATGACGGCTGGTGTGGGGTACAGGGTGGATCGGGGAGAGGCAGGTACCTTCCTCCTTCACTGACATGATGGGCTGCCCTCCCTAGCATACCCAGCAACGATCGACCAGCGTACCCTGCAGGAGGAGACAGCTCTTTACCTGGCAACGTGCAGGGGACACCTGGACTGCCTCCGGTTCCTGCTCCAGGCTGGGGCTGAGCCTGACATCGCCAACAAGTCCCGAGAAACACCACTCTACAAAGGTGAGCCCCCTGGTAGGCTTCCCCGAGGAGGCGTCCAGAAACTAGGCGGGCCATTAGGAGCATTGCTCCTGAGGTGCGTAAGCCTCTTCCCCCCGGAGCTACTGCTAAGGGGCAGCCTCTCCTGGATATATAACCCAGGTGACTGAATCTTTCGGGCATGTATTCAGTCAATAGTTCCCAAGTCCTCCGTGGGCTGGGATCGCTCAGTGAGGCGAACTGAGGGCTCGTGGTGGAAAGAAATCGTCCACGCCTGGTGCTCCCCTGGTCCGGGGGCACCGACTCACAGGCAGCAGTCACCTAAGGGCAGGGAAGAGCGTGCCTCAAGGCACCTGGGAGCATGAGCAGGGGCCCTGATGTGGGGGAAGGGCGCCCACAGGAGGGTGTGCCTGAGCTGAGCCTGGACAAGCAGGGGAAGAGCATAAGCAAAGACAAAGAGGTATGAGAGAGAATTTGTTCATCCGGGATGTTTAAGAAAACCCCAAACTCGTGGCTGATCCAGCACATCATCCAAGGACATCGGCTACCCTAGCAAGTGCCCAGAGTCGAAACCTGAATAATCGCAACAGCTGGCACGTACTGAGTGCTCACTAGGTGCCAGGGGCCATCCTTCCATTCACCCTCGTCTTCATCCACGTAGGAGGCGGGCGCTGCCAGCATGCCCACATCACAGATGAGGGCCGAAGGCACAGTAATCTGCGGTGAGGCACCCAGGAGCACACCAGGGAGAGACCGGGGACTTAAACTCAGGGAGCAGGGCGCCAGCCCCACGCTCCGAACTCCTACCCTACAAAGCATCCAATCCGTGCCCCCAAGCTTAAACCATCAGCCGCGGGTCTGGCAAAAGGGAGATGGCTTTTCCACTCGGAAAGACTGCAGAAATCCCTGACTTCCCATGGGTCTGGTGTCTAGCACTTGGAGCATTCCGTAGGCACCACGTCATGGGTAGCTGGTGACCTGGTCTACTGCAGACCTGTGGTGGAAGTGTCTCCCTCAGGACCTGAGTCCACTCGGCCACCAGAGCTGCCACCTGGAGCCTCGGCTGTCCCAGAGAGAGCTCCCAGGATGTTGGGTGATTCACAGCCGAACCTGGGCCTTGGTCCTGCACGAGCTCCAACTGTGTGCTAAGCACCATGCTAGAACCTTCTATGCCTTACCTCACTCAGTCCTCCCATGGCCTCTTCTTGGGAAGGTCTTGTTATCTCTGCTTTATAGATGAGGGAACCAAGGTTTGGAGATTTGGGGAGCAATGCAGGCGGCCCCCACTCCTTCTCACCAGCCCCCCAGCTGACGCGGAGAAGCTTCCAGGGGTAGTGGATTTGGACAAGTGTCCAGGCTCCCTGGGGATAACTCTGACCAGAGCCAAGAGTGCATTCGGGGTCTAGAGAGAGAGGAGGCTCCAAAGGGAGGTCTGGGCAGGTGGAGAGAGACTTGGACTGCATGCAGAAGGTAAAGTTTACCCCAGATTAAGTGAGCAGCCTTTGAGGAGGGGTTTTGAGTGGGAATAGGACACTGTCTCCTGGCCGTGGTGGAGGACTGAAGCAGGTGACACTGGAAGGGAACATGAGTGCAGGGCATCCTGGAACATTCCAGGGGACAGAGATTTTTCTAGACCCAACAACCTGGATTTGAATCCCCAGTTCTGCCACTTACTGTCTGTGTGATCTCAGACAAGTCACTCAACCTGTCTGTGCTTCATTTTCCTCATTTGTGAACAGAGATAACACGACATATTTTAAGAGCAGTTGGGAGAATTAAATCAGTTAATCATGTAAAGTTTTTAGAACAGAGTACCTGGCACGTAACCAATACCTATGCTCATGGCAACAAATACCGTTGCTCATTGGTATTGCTCTTACTTTTAGTTGTATATCCTGAAACTTAGTGCAGAATCAGTGGATATTTGCTGAATGAATGGCTGACGAATGAATGAGTGAATGGACAAATGAACGAAGACTTGGCTGGCCAGGTCCCGCCAGGGGCCCTGCTGACCATCTTGCTTCTCCCTGGCACAGCCTGTGAGCGCAAGAACGTGGAGGCGGTGAGGATTCTGGTGCAGCACAAGGCAGACACCAACCATCGCTGCAACCGGGGCTGGACGGCTCTGCATGAGTCTGTTGCTCGCAATGACCTGGAGGTCATGGAGATCCTGGTGGGTGGAGGAGCCAAGGTGGAATCCAAGAACACCTACGGCATCACCCCCTTTTTCGTGGCCGCCCAGAGTGGGCAGATGGAGGCCCTGAGATTCCTGGCCAAGCACGGTGAGTGCCAAGGGTCCCTGGGTCATGGAGTCCCCAAGGGGTACAGCTGGGAAGGACCTCAGAGATCAGCTCTTGGGGAAGGCAAGCGTAGGTGTCCTTGCGCAAACACACTGTGACTGAGTAGCTTCCTGGAGCGGTGAGAAGGATTCTTGGGCTGTGTCTGGGCTCAGCGGGAAACAGCTGAGATCCATGAGCGCTGCCTGAAACCGGGCGCAAACGTGGGGTGGGGGGAGTGGAGCGCCTGTCACATATTTGCAGTCTCTAATCTAGCCCACCACCCTTGTTTTACAAATGAGGAGTCTGAGGCCCAGAAAGGGAGAGTGAGTTCTCTATAGTCACATAGCAAATCAGTGGCTGAACCAGCCAGACTCTGGGTCTCCTGACACCCCAACCACTTTTCTTTCCACCGTGTCCTACTTCAGGGCCAGCCAGAACCTCAGACAATGTCTAGGTCACTTCCTCACTTTATCGTTGATGAAACCAAGGACCAGGATGGGAAAGTGATTTGCTCCAGGACACACAGCAAATTAATGGCAGAGCTGGGATTTGAACTCTTTGCCTGTAAAAAAATTTGTATTCACTTAACAGAGGAAGTAAGACGATATTGCCTAGTGGTGTCCCAGTAGCAGAAGATGCTGAGACAATGGCAGATGTTCTTTGGGGTAAAAAACATTATATTCTAATCTCCCTTAAGAACACCTTTGATTTCTTTTCTCTCTCCCTGGGAGGGGACACTCTCTAGCAACAGAGAGGCCAGAGGTAAGGCAGGCCCAGGGACAGAGTTGGAATAACTTGTTGAAGACCTACTATGTGCCAGACACTATGCTAAGCATGAACACAGACTAGGCCAATGTGGTTTTCTCCGTAGCCGTATGGGACACATAGTGCCCTCGTCCCCTCTTAGTAGACAAGGAGACTGAGGCTCGGAGGTTAAACGGCCACAGTCGGAGCCTGGATTCTGACCACATCCATCTGACCCCAAATTGCGCGTTCTTTGTACTCCACCACCCCCCAGCCCTCAGGAACGGCCTTCGTGGGACTTCGTTCACATAAGTGCCCACTTAGCATGGGCCTGAGCGGTGAGGGGCGTAGGCCCAAGGCACTTCCTTACAGCCAGGCGTGAAGCTGGATGAACCAAAGGGGCCCAGGCAGGGTGCTGGGGGCCCAGGCAAGGCGCCTGGGCAAAGGGCAGGGTGCTCGATTGGCAGGGACGGGGCTAACTCTGCACGTCTGCCGGGCTCTCCTGCCGACGCTCGGGGTCCAGGTCTGCTCCCTTTGTGGGCCGAGCCCAGTTTCAAACCCAAATATTTCCCCCGCATGAGCAGTCAGCTGTGCCAGCGGGCTCCAGGCTTCCAGGGAGCCGGACTGCGAGGGCTCCTGAGGTCAGTCAGAGCCGACTCTCCCTCAGGGGTGGAGGGCTGAACCCGTCCGTGTGCCCAGACCCCTCGGTCCTTGAATCCTGCCTGCGCTGAGCCCGTCCGTTGTGGCCAGCACTGTGCGGGACATCGGTGCGGTCTGTTCGGGCTGCCCTAACAGAACGCCACGGACTGGCCAGCTCATAGACAACAGGGGCTTAATCCTCATGGTTCCAGAGGCTGGAAGTCCAAGGTCAGGGTGCTGGCAGATTTGGTGTCTGGTGAGGACCCATTTCCTGGCTCATAGACAACCGTCTCCTTGCTGTGTCCTCACCTGTTGGGAAAGGAAGAGACTCTGTTGTCCCTTTGATTAGGATACAAATCCCACTCATGGGAACTCCAGCCTTGGACCGAGTCACCTCCCAAAGGCCCCAGCTCCTGACACCGCCACACTGAGGGTTAGGTTTCAGCGTATGCGTTTGGTGGGGGGAGGGGCACATCCAGTCTGTAGCAGATATTTACGTAGCTCTTGCGGTCACCCCACATAGTAGGTATTACTGTTCCTGGTCATTGGACAGGAAAACGGGGCTCCTACAGGCTGCACATGGCCACGGGGGCTGTGAGCCAGGAAACGGCATCTTCAGCTGGTCCTTGTCAGTCACAAAAGTTTGTGCCCATTCCACTCACTAGACCAGAAATCAATCATCAGAAATAAAAAATGACCAGAATGCCTGAGATAAGCAGAGTGCCCAGAGAGCGAGTAGCCGTGGCTAACACACGCTTAGCCTTCCTGACCTTCCATGGCCATCCCAGCCCTGCTTCCTCCCAGAACGAGGAGGGACCACAAGCAGTCAGGTGCAGTGAGCACAGGCCAGTTCTCTGCCTCACTGCCGGGAGATGGAGAAGGTGTGGGAGACGACTGTCCCCAGGCCCGGCTCCCATGCCTGTCTGCCTAGTGCAGTGTTGTCTTCAAAGGAGACAGGAAGTCAGCCCTCTCTTATTCTTGGAAACGGGTGGCAGGGCTCGGTACTCTCTAAGAGCTGTGAGGGCCTTCCTCACGGCAGGGCCTGGGTCCTTCCACCTGGACTGAAGGTCGGGAGCGTGGCCTCCGCCATCGGACCATCTCCCGCGGCCTCTGCCACCAGACTGCCTGGATTCCAGTTCTGGCCCTTTGCTTGTGAGCTGGGTGGCCAGGGGCAAGTAGCACAGGTTCCCTGTGCTTCGTGACACAGAGACAGGAGTCATGCCGGTCCCACAGGGTTATGTCGTGGACTCAAGGAGACAGCACGTGGGAAGCACAGTGCCCGGCATGTAGTAAGTGTGCAGCAAGTGCCAGCATCATCGTGGGTCTCAGTGTCATGGAAGGGAGCTGAGGGTCCTCCAGGTGGGCCCCTCCTTTCTAAGGATCCAGGCTGTCACGGCAGTTAGCACAGCCCAGCACGGACATTTTGTCAGGGACAGGGACCGCCCTGATCACCGCCTCTTCTTCTCCAGGCGCGGACATCAACACGCAGGCCAGCGACAGCGCGTCGGCCCTCTACGAGGCCTGCAAGAACGAGCACGAGCCGGTGGTGGAGTTTCTGCTGTCGCAGGGCGCCGACGCCAACAAGACCAACAAGGACGGCATGCTGCCGCTGCACATCGCCTCCAGGAAGGGCAACTACAGGTCAGCCCGGGCCGGCCACCCTGCCCCGCCCACCCTGGGGGCCCAAGATGTCCCGTCCAGGGGACGAGGAAGGCTCAGGTCACAGAGGAGGGCACCTGTGGTGGTAACTCAGCCGTTAGCAAGCTAGCGCCAATGCCCGCAGCGATCGCAAGGACAGTAATAACCAAGCAAACGTGTGGCACTTACCACCTTCTTCCATTATTAACTGATTGGATCATCTTGATAGCTCCGCTTTTAATGATCTTTTTAACAAATCTACTGAGGTAGACACTGTTACCTCCGATTTTCAAATGAGGAAAGTCAAACACAGAGAGGTCGAGTGACTTGCTCAAAGTCACACAGCTTGCAGATGGCAGGAATTCACCTATTCCCAGTTCTGCAGGAGTTCCCCTCAAGGCGCCAGCTATGAGTCTGGACTAGTGGGTATTTCATGGCAGGGATGCAAAGGTAACCTCTCAGGCAATTAGCAAGCATGCAGGGGGGCCTGCAATGATACAAACAGCACCAGGGATCATGGCTAGCCTTTACCGAGCACTTACTAAGTGTGGGTCCTCTGAGGGAGATGAGAGAAGGGAGTGGTCTGGTGGGAGGGAAGATGCAAATGTATGTACACACACACACACACACACACACACACACACACACACAATCACGACATTACGGAAAAGCATTCCACAGTGTCCTGGCTGGAAGCAGAGGTAGAGCTTGTCCGTAGCAGCTTATGTGAGCTGATCACTCACACTGACAGCCTGAAGTTGGCTGTGGTGGGAGAATTTACACCACAGAAATTGGTGCAGGCTACAGATTGTGCCCCTCCCTCACCCCACCCCCGCCACTTGTTAAACATCCAGCAGCACCACCACTAGCCGGAGGGGTCAAGGAGGGTTCGCCCAGGGGAGCTCCAGCTGCCCATCAAGGATGCACAGGGCCCAGGAATTTCCATTTGACCAATGTTCCCCAAAGTTGGACAATTCACAGACTTCCCCCTGATTTGAGACAGCTATAGTCTCATTGCTTAGTATTTTCCTTTAAAGACTTTTTTAAAAAACTAGAATGCATTTGTTTTCAAAAGGAAGCATTTGTCTCACTATTAAATTGTTAGAGTTACCAATTTACAATTAATAAAAACCTTTTCACCTAAAATCCCATCTTGTGTACCCCAAGTGGCACGCTTCAGGAGGCACAGCCCTGCCCTTGGCGGGGAGAAGAGGGGGACACAGACCGCTGTGTGGTGGGGGCTGTCGGCTGTCTTTGCTAAGGCAGGGCCGCTGGGGGCAAGAGCAGCATCCCAGGGAGTGCAGGGGAGACACAAGGTGCCCCCAGCCCTACCCTGCAGGCTGGCTGCACAAGTGGCAGAGCTAAGATGCCCCTCCGCACCCCACGCCCGATGCGTGCACGGAGGAAACCCCACCTTCTTTGGACCACATAGCAGGCTGCAAGGCAGGCAGATCTGGACTTGAATTCCTGCTGAGGCCATGCAGCATGTTGCTTAACCTTTCTGAGCCTCAGTATCCCCTTCTGTGAAATGGGAGTCATACCTGGGGCCACAGGGGTTGCCGTGGGGACTGGTGAGATGGATGCATGTAGATATGAAGGGAATGTCAGCGCTCAGCAGCACGCCCACCACAGAGGAAGGGCTCAGAGGGCCTGCATTCAGTCTCTCGTGCGCAGGGAGAGTACATGCCATCCTTTGCCAGGGAAGCCAGGGAAAAAGCAAGTCAGGCAGTGGTGGTGGGCAGGATGGCATCTTTTTCTTCAGTTCCAGAACGATCCAGCATCAGTCAACAAACATGGTTTATCTTGAGCCTGACCCCAGAAAGATCCAGAGAGTGAGAGAGGAAAGGGGCTGGCCCTTGGAAACCGCCTGGCTCCCTGTCTGCCCACGTTTACCTGTCAGGCACCATCACTCTGGGCTCTGTCTTAAATGACATGTCCCAGGACCACTGAGCCAGCCTCTCCAGGGAAGAAGGAAACCAAACTCTGTCTTTGAAAAAATCCCCGAGCCAACCAGATACAGCCCACTTGTGCTTTCCGGGCAGCCATTGACTAGTCCAACCTCTGATTTCTCAGAGGAGGGAACTGAGGCCAGAGGAGAGAAGAGGCTCACCAGAGAGCTGGGCCTGTCGCTCGGCGTCCTTCAGTCACACCCAGCTGCCTGGCCCCAGCTGGGGGGCAGTCTGAAGGAGGTGCGCCTAAGGACAGGGGAGCAAGGCCGGTCCTCGCTCGAGCCACCTCTGGGCCTGGTCTGTGTCCCCCCAGAGTCTCCTGTGTGGGTTCACGCTGACTCCCAGCATGATTTCCCTGTTTATTCTTCACCCTCCATCCCTAGGCCTCGCTTTCCTCTGTCCCCCAAGGCTGACAGGGACCAGGCTACTTTGTGATGCCTGCCCAACAAAGGGTTCCAGTCGGGTTCCCAGCAGCTCCTGCCACTGGGCAAGCCCCACAGCCGGGCGAGCCCTTCACCTGCTGCCTGGCATGTGGCATCGCCGGCCCTCTCCACGCCGGCCTCCCGCAGGCTGCTCGGGGGTTCGATGGGACATTCCATAGCGTACAGAGCAGTGCTCAGCAGCTGGTGTCCGCGTTCCCCAGTTGGTACCATGTCTTCAGCACACTTCAATGGAGCGTGTGACATTCGGGGGGGGTGGCTGAGAAAGGAGGCCCCAAGACACCAAGGTCTCAGTGACCCCCACAGCACATATTTGCCTTTTTTAATTTGCAGCTTGGCAAAGGCACCTTGAGAAATGAAAGCTCAGAACCAAAGACAGATTGATGTAGAAACTGTGTTAGGCAAAGACAGAGGCCCCACAATTCCTTTGAACGTAGAAAATCATCAAAACCAGCGGCTCTCAGCCCTGGCTACACACAGGAATCCCGGGCAGCTCTGAAATCCCAGCTGCTGGGGCCTCGCGCGCCCGCAGCAGTTCCAGCGCAAGCGGCCAGGGCTGTGGCTGGGGCTTTTCGTGGTCCTAAAAGGCGCCCACACAATTCATGCCGCTGGGAAGAGAAGCAGCATCTTAGAGTCGATTTCGCAGCTGACACACAACACAGACATGCGTATCGGACCTCACCTTTGACCCACTCCTTCTTAAATATTCTTTCTCTTTTACTTCTAATTTATACTATCCTTGCAAGCCACTTACAACTCTTTCTGGAAAAAGGCAGAACAGAGAACATTTAACATATTAAATTAAAATGCAGCTTATAAAGCGCATTCACAAGCAAGTTAGTGTCACCATTAATTAAAAGGGACACTGAAGCTGGGAGCCTGGGCACAGGCCGCTTCTTCACCCTGGTCCCCCGCAGGAAGCTGCCTGTGTCTTCTGGGGGAAATGAGGAGGGTGCGCACCAGGGTGTGGTGCGTGGGTCACCTGCACAGCCTCGCAGGCCCCAGGCCTCTGCATTTTTAGTGATTTCCTGAGTGATTCTGAGTTGTCCTGCAGTGCGAACCAGCAGTTTTAATCCTCAGCAAGCTCCACTCTGGGTGCCTGCCCCTCCTCCTTCATGGAGGACCCGCCCCCTGCTCCAGCTCCCGGCCTCCCCCAGAGAGGCTGCAGACCGCTGCACGGGAGTCCCTGTGCATCCTTGGGAGCACCCTCAGGCAGATGCTCCACCAAGGGCCTTTGCTGGCTCCAGTGTGAGCATCACATGGACTCAGAAGAGATAATCCTTCCCCAACAAACACACACACTCACACACACTCTTTCTCTCTCTCTCACACACACACAGCAGGGCTGACACAGTGCGGCTCAGTGGTATTGGCAGTGGAGCCGTCTGTGGGAGGCTGGTTCCCTTGTGAAAGTCTAGTTCACAGTCAAATTCACACTGAACGCTGACAAAGGTCACACCACTGTGACTGGGTCACACAGAACGCCTCTACATCTGGAGTAGCAGGGCAGTGTGCTACATTCACCCTGGTGGCCAAGAGATCAACAGCCGCCATTTATGGAGTGCCTACTATGTGCAGCTCAGCTTAACGTGTGAGATCTCATTTTTATCCTCAAAAGCAGCCTCAGTGAAAGTACCATTACCTTGCATTTTGTAACCTGGGCAGGACCATCCCACCTTGCTGGGTTGTTGTGAAGGGTAGATGAGATAAAGTACTTAGCTCATGGGGGTGCTCCAGGATTCAACTTGGTACATATGTAAAGCACTTGGAGGGGACCTGGAACACAGCAATCGCTCAGAGATACTATGGTGATGATTGCCTAGGGGGGAAAGTACTCACAACAACAGGTAGGGGGTACAGAAAGAGTAGTTATCATCCTCATCCTCATCCCATCCTCATCCTCACCATGATCACATGACCCCTCTTTTGTAGATAGAATTCACAGAGGTTCAGTGACACGGGACAGCCCAGCACTGGGGAGCAGAGCCAGTGGGGTTACCGGGGGCAACTGCCCCAGGCAGGCCCCCCACGAGCTAAGGACGATCTCCTTGGGCTCCAGGCTCTCTGCTCTGTCCCCTGCCGTTTTCCTAGGGTTCGGGCCAGATGGGCAACATGGCTGGGCAGCAGCCTTGGGGAGACAAGAATCTTGGTGGGAGTCAGTGCCTGGAACAAAGAAAGTGGGGTTCACTTACTGGTGGGTCCCAAGAACAAGGCAGGGGCCTAGTTATTGGGATTGGGGTCCCGATGAGCAGCTGCTCAGGGCCTCCTTGAAATGGCCCTGAGCTGGGTCTGCTCTGGTCTCAGGGCCTGAGCTGGTAGATATGCCCCTGCCACCTTTCCTCCCTGCCATCTGGGGGAGGAAGGGCAGGGAACCGAGCCTCTTAGGCACTGAGGGTTCTCTCGGGCAATGGGCCCCTGGATCCTCTTCATAAGCTGCACTTCGAGCAGTAAGCACTCTGTGGTCCCAGGTTCTGCCCACAGGAGACCTGAGAAGGCCCCAGACTGTCCTCCAGCCAGCAGGATGGGCCAGGGGAGGGGGGTGATGGCATGGATGGATATTAGTAGGGCCACAAGCATGGTCACTCCTGGTGTCAGGGGCATCATGGAAAGGCCTGGCCCTGGGCGTGCTGGACATCTACATTCTGGCCTGGCTCTGCCATCCACCTCCTGTCCAACCTCACTCTTATTCCCACCCCACACCTGGGCCTCGATGCCTCCCTCTGTGAAATGGATGGCTGGACGCCATCCAGACCCCGTCCAGCATCACGCATTTATGTGCAGATTGGCCAAGTCCTGCAGGAGCGCGCAACAGTGAGATGCTGTGGCTGCCTGACTAAGAAGGTGCTTCTGGGAACCTAGGCTGTGTCCAGGCACATTCCCACATTTCTGCCACTCCCCCTCCCTTCAGCAGGGGGGTGTCGGAGACCAGCTGTGACCTGCCAGAGATACCAGCCCCATCTGGCTGGCGGCCCCGGGCAGACCCTCTCGCTGTTTTTCCCCCTGAGCTTGGGCAGGTTACGGCTGTTAGCAAGCATTTGTTGCCAATGGCCTCAGTCCAGAGTGAGCCCTCAGCCCTGCTTTTGACCAGCACCTCTGTAGAGCAAGGTCAGGCGTCCTGCGCCTGCACAAATAGAAATTAGTAGGCAATTAGCCCCCCTGGGTGTGAGTTTCCTTTTGAGGTTTTAGATGCAGATTTTAGGCAAACACAGCGGCACTAACAATAATAACATTTTCCACTGAGATCCTAGCGGGAGGTCGCTGGCATCAGATTTCCAGGAAGCAGGGAAGTCAGCGTGCCAGGAGGCAGAGGGGCGTGGGAACAGGCCTGGTGGCACCAGCTGGCCACGGCCACGGCCACCTCCTTGGAGACCACATGGAGCCGTGAGGTCACCTGTCATCAGGGATTAGGTGGATTAGGGTATGGAATCGTGACAGGAGCTTGTTCCTGCAGGTGGCTAGGGCCCTGGTGAAGACAGCAAAGACAAGGGGTCAAGAGTCCTGGGGTCAAGCCCCCAGAACTGCTTAAAAATCTTCCATCAGTCACTTCGTTTCCCTGAGCCGCGGCAGTTAGAAGAGGGCCACAGACCTGCTCTGGCTACCCCACAGAGCTACAGGGAAGGTAAAGTGGGGCAGGCCAGTTGAGGCACTGTGAAGAAAGCAAAGCCCCGTGACATATCTGCTGTCACCCTGACTGCTACACAAGACATAAGGGGGGTGGTTAAGAGCGTGGCCCTCCCTCTAGGGGGAATGAGACTACCTGGGTGCAAATCCTGGCTCCATCACTTACTGGCTGTGTGTCCTTGGGCAAGTCACATACCCTCTATGGGCTTCTGTCTCCTCATCTGTAAAGGAGGATAGTACTCGTACCCACCTCACAGGGCTCTTAGGAAGGCATAACAGATGAATGCAGGTTGCATGCTGGGAGCAGTGCCTGCCTCAGCAGGAGAGTAGAGCCAGGGATCTGCAGCCTCAGAGGGGGTTGACCAGCCCACTGCAGGTCACGGGCAGGGCCGGGAGCCTGGGAGAGGCTCTAGTCAGGCTTCCGCACAGAGGCATTGAGACTTACAGGATAGGGGAGGTGACTTCATGGTCACCCAGCCCCACCGCCTCCTGGCTATGAGACTTTGGGAAGGTTTGAAGCTCTCTGTGCCTCAGTTTCCTTATCTGTGAAGTAGGGATATCGGCAGACCCACCCTCTCCAAGGTGGTAACTGTGAAGAATGGCTGGCTTCTCAGCGCCCCCTGCCGGTGGACCCGTGCCTCCCTATGCAGTAGCTGTGAGTGCTCGAGCCTGGACCCCCAGCAACCCCTGCTGGAGGGGCTGGCCCCGCTGTGCCGCTGTGCCGGCCGCTCGGTGACTCGTCCCTGCCCGCCCCGCCTTGCAGGATCGTGCAGATGCTGCTGCCGGTGACCAGCCGCACGCGCGTGCGCCGGAGTGGCATCAGCCCGCTGCACCTGGCTGCCGAGCGCAACAACGACGAGGTGCTGGAGGTGCTGCTGGGCGCGCGCTTCGACGTGAACGCGCCGCTGGCACCCGAGCGCGCGCGCCTCTACGAGGACCGTCGCAGCTCGGTGCTCTACTTCGCGGTGGTCAACAACAACGCGTACGCCACCGAACTGCTGCTGCTGGCCGGCGCCGACCCCAACCGCGACCTCATCAGCCCCTTGCTCGTGGCCATCCGCCATGGCTCCCTGCGCATCATGCAGCTGCTGCTGGACCACGGCGCCAACATTGACGCCTACATCGCCACGCACCCCACCTCCTTCCCCGCTACCATCATGTTCGCCATGAAGTATCTGTCGCTGCTCAAGTTCCTCATGGACCTCGGCTGCAACGGCGAGCCCTGCTTCTCATGCCTGTATGGAAACGGCCCGCACCCGCCCGCCCCGCCACCCTCCAACAGGTTCAGCGACGCGTCTGCGGGAGACAAGGCACCCAGTGTGGTCCAGGTAGGGAGTGTGGGAGCCTAGGGGTTGTGGGCGCCTAGGGAGTTTGGCCAGGGCTAGCGCGCTTTGGAGACGGTGTGGACTACGTGAGCTGAACTTCTGAGGCATGGTGGTTCAGATGCCTTGGAGGCAGTGTGGTCTAGTAGTTGATGTGCCTTGGAGGGCGCCGCGGAGCCTGGCGGTTAGCATGCATTAGAGGTAGCAGAACTTAGTGGTTCCCACGAATAATGAAATCCCTTTTTTTTTTTTTTTTTTGGATTCACTGTCTTGGATAATTTAAGGAAGGAACAGTGGAGCAGGGTACCCGTAGGGAACTCTGCAAACTCGAGGGGTTTATCACCCCCAGCAAACCTGTGTCTGGCAGGGAAGGCTGAATGACCAGGATTGGGATGCAGGTGAGAGCAGGCTGGCCTCAGGTGAAATGCGGAAAGTGAGAGCGCCTGTCCACAGTGCTGACCGCAGAACCTCCCCCAGCTGGTGTGGCTCAGTGGCCTGAGCTCCTGCCTGCCTACCGAGAGGTCTCCCGCACAGGGTAGGGTTGTGGGCCAGGTCCCCAGTTGGGGGCATGCGAGAAGCAACCAACTGATATTTCTCTCCCTCTCTTGCTCCCTCCTCTCCCCTCTCTAAAAATAAATACAAAATTCTTAAAAAAGAAAAAGAACCTAAAATGGCAAGGAAGTTAGAAATACTCTACAATTGGAGATAATGATAATGCTAAAGGCTATCATTTTGGGGCCCTACTATGTTCAAAACTTATGTCCGTATTACGTTAATTCTCGTAAACCCTTGCGATTGGTGTTATGTACCCATTTCCTAGACAAGGAAGTTGAGGTTGGAGAGGCGATGCGACTGGCCCGCGTTGCCCACCTCCCACTTTGGCAGCAGAGGCCTGTGTGGATAAGAGGAGGGACTGGTTCCCAGCCCGGCGGTACCCAGCGTCTGCCCTTGCCCTCAGCAGCCTCAGGTTGCCACCTGTGGGGTGAGCTTGCAGAGGCGGTGGTCCCGAGTGCCTCAGTGCGGGTGTGTGCTCTCTTTCAGTTCTGCGAGGTCCTGTCCACCCCCGAGGCGAGCCGCTGGGCAGGGCCCATCATCGACATCCTTCTGGACTACGTGGGCAACGTGCAGCTCTGCTCGCGGCTGAAGGAGCACATCGACAGCTTCGACGACTGGGCCGTCATCAAGGAGAAGGCAGGTAGGGGCCGTCACTGATGCCGCCGGTCTCCCTGCCGGGCTCAGGCCCCGTCCCCGGGCTCGGGGCACGTGACTGTTACTGACATTTGATGAGCGCCTGCTCCGTGCCAGGCTCTGTGCTGTGTGTCACATACAGAGTCTCCGTGACTCTTTGTTTTGTAAATGAGGAGGCTGACCCACAGAGAGACTGTGACACCTGGGCCAAGGTCTCACTGCTAGTTAGTGGCAGAACTGGGATTCAAACCCAGCTTTGAGCAACCTGAGTCCCTCCGCTAAGTCTTCCCAGGATATTTTAAAGAATTTCAGCTCCCTGCGGTACAGTGGTACCTCAGTACTTGTCGTTAGTTCGTTCCAGAACTTGTGACAAGTGCTGAAATCTACAAGTACTGAACACGGTGAGCGATGAAGCGTTTTCTCATGTGGGGAGGTGTCGTGACCCATACGAGTTGTAGCAAGTGTGACAAGTCCTGAGCAAGCACCGAGGGCGGAAACATTTTTTTCTCATCAAAATGCAATGAGCCCAGGGTTTGGCAAGTTTGAAACCGATGAGTACCGCGGTATGGCTGCATCCTGGAGTGTTTGGAGTGAGTTGCCCACACCCGTGGGCCACTGAGAGGCAGCACAGTGAGGTCTGGGAAAGAATGATGACCTAGAGTGTCTCACGCTGCAGAGCACATACGAAGCATGCAGGCGCCTTGTTAGAAATGCAGGTGCTGAGCCAGCAAGTCCCTGGCAGGGCCTGAGGGTCTGCACTTCCACAGGCCCCCAGGTGGCGCCAGTGCTGCTGGTCCACAGGCCCTGGAGCAGCTCTGGTCTAGGAGGCAGGCCCCTGAGCCAGGAGCCAGGAGCTTGCTAGGGGATGGTAGGCCTTAGCACCCCCATCTGAACAAAGGAGGCTGAGGTGCCTGCAGTGGGGCGGGGGTGGGAGGGTAGGGGATGCTGGCGCTGGGGGTATGGCGATGCTCCAGCTGCTGTGTGTGGTGTTGATGGGGCAGCCTGGCTAAGCCAGGTTGAGAAGCATCATGGAGCTCACCTGGGCAGGTTAAGCATCAGAAGCGGTGGAACTGGGTGCTGCCACCAACACTGAGAATCGAGCATCTGCCTAGAGGTGTTCCAGCCACCCTGGGCTGTCTCGGCCTCGGAGGGGCAGAGACTGACCCGCAGTGAGCTGTTACCCTGCCACTGCTGTGGTCTGTCACTCGGTGGCTTATTGCCTGTCCAGGTACCCAGTGTCCCAGTGCCCTGACTCTGACCTGCCACGTTCCTCCTTGGTCCCCACACCCCTTTGAACTAAACCTACAGCAGGAGTTTGCATTTGTACAAACACCTGGGAAGCACTTGAACTGAGACCCTTGGTGAAGTTCCTGGGCTGGTGACAGGGGAGGGCACCGCTCTGGGTGCTCAGTAAACACGGAGCTCAGGAATAATTGGTTACAAGCACCATGATCCTCCACGGCCACTAGAGGGCAGGGCAGTCCACGCTTGGATGCCAGCCTTGCCCCTCACCGTCCCCTCCTCCTGTCCTCCCTAGAGAAGGCTAATCCCTTACAACTAGGCCAGGTCCCACGGGAAAATGAGCAGAACTAAACATTTAGTAACGAGTAGAACAAATCGTTCTTAACCAGTACCTAATTTGGTTACCTGAAAGCCCACCCTCCATCTGCAAAACACTCCGTGTGCTTTGTCATCCAGGTTTGGGATGTTGGCATCATTATTCCTGGAGGAAGGGCAGACAGAGGCTCTGAGAGGTGGCGTGATGAGCCGAGAGTCTTCTACGGTATCCGTTCACCATACTGGATGGTCACCAGCTCGGCCCCAGTGGCCCTGGGTCCTCTGCACACCAGTGGCCCTTTGACTTCCTCCCCACAAGTTCAGTCTCCGCTCAGCCGAGGAAGGGGCCGCACTTCCCAGAGGGGCAGGCTCTGTCCTCAGTGAGATGGACAGGCAGCGGAAGTGTCAGAAATGCAAGGATGGCACATTGTCACCTAGCGAGGCAGCACCGCAGCTGCCTGGCCTCTCTGTCCTCCCCTGCACTCCCTCTGGATCCCAGTGTTCCCTGACACTGCTGTTTCCTCTGCTTGGAGTGCCCCTGCCTCCCCTTCGCCTGGCAACTTCCTGCCCACCTGTCAGGACCCCACTCAATGGCAGCATCTGGTATGGAGCCTTCGGAAAAGGCCCTGGGCCGGCACCTCTGGGTCTTAGACCTGAACACGGAGCCAGACACAGTGAAGGGGTCGACCTGTGTTTTTTGAATGAATAAATGAATGGCATTCTCTGATTCAGCAAACACCTTCCCTGTGCCAGACCCTGTGCCCAGGGCTGAAATCAATGACCTCATTATTAGTCGCAGCAGTCCCCGTTCCCACCTCACCCCCAACCCCCCACCAGCTGAGGCGACTCCAGTGTATGAGGAGGCATCCCCAGTGGGATTCTGGGACCTGCTAGGAGCCGCCAGTCCCCGCGCCCCACCCTGGCCTCTCTGTGCCGCCCGGAGCCCAGACCTGACTCCCCGCCTGTCGCTAAGGGCTGCGTTGAGGTCAGCCGGCAAATGTAGAGGAAGGAGCAAACCCTTTGCAGATTGCGAGTGACAAACCAGCATCTCTCTTTCCTTTACCCAGAGCCCCCGAGACCTCTGGCTCACCTTTGCCGGCTGCAAGTTCGAAAGGCCATTGGGAAATACCGAATAAAACTCCTGGACACGTTGCCCCTTCCGGGCAGGCTGATCAGATACCTGAAGTATGAGAACACCCAGTAACGGGAGCACGTGGAGAAGGGGTGTTCCTCAGACTGTTTCACTGAATCTCAGGACAGGGGTGTTCCCAAATCCAAGGGGACCTGGTGATGGATGAGGCTGTGGGCTGCTCCCACTGGGCTGAGGCCACCACCGGGACCTCGCTGGGTCTCTGGGCCAGAGCTGTGCCCAGAGCAGAGAACGGACTGTGTCAAGTGGGAGGAAAACCATGTTATTTTCCAGTGGATGAGTAGATCCCAGACCTGCTGTGCCATCAGGAATGGCAGGGACCTTCATTCCTGGGGCGCAAGAGGCTGGCAGGGCAGAACTCGGGGCGGGCTGCGGTGGAGGCATGTCCAGGGGTGAGCCTGCTCACTGTGGAGCTGGCCCTGCCCCCTGCTCTGTGAAACTCTCCACTTGACTTCTGATGGGGGGGCGGGAAGACCCTCGGTCCCAGGGGGCTTCTTTGAGTACAATAAATGTTGCACAGGCGCCCCCTTGCCCAGCACAGTTCCTCTCATCAGGCCCCCCAGGGCTTGGGTCCTCAGCACTGCTCTTGGCAGGAGTGGGGGTGGGGTGGGGTCTGGGGACAGCCCACACAGACCCCTGAATGCACCACTTTGGTTTGGGCTTCTGAAAGACCCCAGGGAGTGCGTACTTCATTCACCAGAAGAGACCCACAGCCCAAGGAGAGGGGCAGCTTCCTGCACTGCGACCAGAGCAATCAAGGGCGGTTTCTGTCCTCAATCAATCACCAGGGAAACAGGAGCTTCCTCACAAACAGGGTCTCAGTGCCCACGGGTCTCCTGACGGTTGTCCCCGGCGAACATGTTCCCTGGCACTCTGTGTCCTGCTCAATCCTGTTCTGGAATGAAAGTCGAGGTACTAAGGAGAAAAAACATTTATATGCTGGCTGCTATCAGCCCAGGTGCCGGAGTGATGATCATCATCAGCCCTTGCAAAGCCGCCAACTTGAGAGGCATGAAGCCCTGTCCCCTTCGTGGCCTCCTTCAGTCCCCCCGTGGCTCTGTGGGGTGAGCCAGGCTGCAGCTGCCGGCCCACCTTCAACAGAGCAGGTGAGAACACACCTTCTTGTCAGAGCCCCCTGTGCTGAGGCCAGAACGCCAGTTTCCACGGAGGTTGCAGTGACTCCCAAGTGGGATTGAAGCCGTGGGAGGGGACACCACAGCAGGCCACCCCGCCGACAGCCTGTGCGGGCTGCCCCAGGATCTGGAAGAGTCTTAAGCCGGTCAAACGGCATTTCTGGCCCTTGGAAAGTGAGCGGCTGGGCAGGGATGGGAGCTCTGGTTCCAGGCTCAGCTATGCCTTTGGCTCTTTCCTCCGGGGCCTTGGGCTGGTCGTCGCCGTGGCCGCTGACGGGCCACTGGCCCCTGCTCTGGCTTTCCGCAGAGCCGGAAGTCCCAGCGTCTGCCTGAAGAGGGAGGGCCTTCCAGGCAACACTCCAAAGCCGCGGCCGGAGGGGAATCGGCAGAGCCTTGCCCACTCACTTGTGGTACAGACGGGAAAACGGGCCCAGAGAGGGAGGGCACTTGCCCAGGCACACACAGCAGTCCCTGGGGTTCCAGCCTCGGCGTGGTCACAGTCCCACACGGCCTCGTGACAGTGGCCCTGGAGCACTTCTGATGGAAACTGCACCCTCCCAGACTGGGGGTGTCCCACCCTGGAGGGGCGGGGGTGGGGCAGTCCCTGCCGAGGCTGAGCAGAAAGGTGTTCAGGCACGCTTGGGCTGGGAGTCAGGTAAACTCTCAATCCATGGGATGTTTCAGGCCACCATAGGGCCTGGAGGGTCCTAACAGGCTGAGGCCCCAGGCACCCCAGGGCCGTCTGAGTGAGGCGCCCCCTGCAGGAGGTGGGGCTGAGCAGGCGGTGGGAGAGGTGGGGAAGGAGGGCTCAGCCTCTGCCCAAGGACGCCATTTACTTACAGGAGGCGGGGCCCCTGGGCCTGGGAGGTGCTGGCGCCCTGTTTGGGTTCTTGGATTATTCACGTATGTCCATGTCAGTTGGTCGCAGCCACTGGTCAGGGCCCCTTTCCACAAAGTGCCTTCCCCAACTGTGACCTTCTCAGGTGCCCGCCCCACCTGGATGCCTGGCCTCGGGCCTGCTCCCAAGGGTCCTTCCGGTTGGTTGGTGCCTAGGCTGTGCAGTTGGTACGTCTTTGACCACTGCTTGTAGATTCTACAGCCATCGCCCTCCCCAGAGACCCCCGCCCCATGCCTACACTCTCCCAGCCCCAGGGGGGACTTCAGCCTCAGAGAGGCCTCCGTGGCATCACCAAATGCTTCAAATCCCGATCGCGGTTCCACCCCGTGAGCGGGAGCGCATGGGGCCTGGTGCTGGGACTGGAGGCTGAGCGTAGGAGGTGAGTTCCCGGGCTTCACCTTGAACCAGCTCGATGCCCTTTCCGGTCAGGGGAGCATGGGCACCAAAGCCTTCCTAGATGTGTGTTTGCCCTGCGTTGCTCCCTCGTGGGGACTCGTGGTGGCAGGTGGCACTTTGTAGTAAAGGTTTCTGCTTGTAGACAAAGGCCCCTGGTGTCTGGATTCACACACCCGCAGCTTCCCCCTGGGAGAGGCTGACGGGAGCTGGGCTGTGGGGGCCCAGGCGCAGTGGGTTTGGGCAGCACCCACTCTGAGAAATCACACTTCCTTCTGGGGGCGGGGTTGGATGGCCCAGTCCACAGCGGCACCGAAATATCAGCCAGGCGGGCCCTACAGACGCTGCCACATAACCAGGAGAGCGGGCCTTGGTAGGTGCAGCTCTTCATCACCTGGGCAGCAGTCCTCAGAGAGCCGGGCACTCACATCGTCCCACAGCAACCCGCGAAGAAGGTCTGGGTTTAATCACATTTTTCTGATGAGGACATTTCAGCACAGAGAGGTCAAGTAACTGGTCCAAGGTCATACAGCCTAGTAGGTGGCAGAGCCTGGATTAGCGTTTTTAATACTCTGCTGTGTGGTGTGGGTCCAGGGGCCTTTGCCATGGTGTGTGGGGGGAGAGGACGTGTGCACACGCCTGTTCCTGGTCCCTCCCTGCTCTTTAGGACCGGAGCAGCGAAGGTCCTGGTTGAGGACCCCCTATCCCGTGTGCCAGATAATTGCTCAGAACACCTCTGCCCCGCCACATGGCCTCTGTGGCTCTGAAGTCCCAGAATGTCGGACAGGAGCCACTTCCCAGTGGGCAGGCCCCCCGTCCTTGTGGATGGGCCCCCCGGGGAAGCTGGGGTGCGAGCGAGCAGGGTGGGAACGTCCCTCAGCACTTCCTAACCCCGGAGCCTATGTCGGGAAGGATTCTGAAGCCTAATCAAAGTGGCAGGCACCACAGAGGGGACCAGTGTCACCCCACCCCTAATTCTGCCAGGTGGCCCAAGGAGGCCCCCAGAGGAAAGGTCCAGCCCCGCATCCCACAGCAGAGCCGGGACCACTGCTTCGCCTCCCCTGGTGCCCGCCTCCCTGTTCTCCAGAGCAGTCAGACCCTCTGAGGTTCCAGGCCCCCTAGCCCCTGTCCCCTGACACGGAGAACCAGAGCGTCCTTCCCTGGCCAGTGCCCATTCCCAGACTTCCCATAGGCCCTCGGGCCACCCCTGCGCACCCGCCCCTGCCAGGATCACTTCCAGGAGCAGCCCTCCTTCTGGGCGCAGGACGCACTTCTGGGCCTGCGGATCCTCTGGCGTCACGACGACACCCAAGATATGAAACTGCAAAAGAAACATCTTTATTCTTTTAACCTTAATATGTACAAAGAACAACAAGAACAGAACTGAGATTGGCTTACACAGTGGGTGGCGTATGAACAGATGAGTAACTCGGGCTTCCAGGGTGGCTGGCAGACCCAGGCAAAGCCTGCCGCCCGCCCGAGGTGTGTGCAGTGACAGCACAGTGATCTGCCGGGCCCTGGCCTGGTTGGAGAGGGGCCAGCCAGCCCAGCCCTGAGGCTCCCAAAGCGCCTGCCTGAGAAGCCAGCACCCCATGCCTGCCCTCCCCGGTTCACACGCACATAAAGGGAAGGTTCTCAAGAGGCCATGCCACTGCCCAGCCCACTCCTCTCAAGGAGAGCTCCCAGGGCCCCCGACGCTCCTGCAAGGCCAGAGTAGGGGAGGGGCAAGGCGCTCCGGGCCCAGCTAGAGGTAGCCAAAGACATTGAAGATGGGTGGGGGCATGGCTGGCTTGGTGGGGATAGGCTTCAGAACCACGGGCCTGTATACTTTCTGCCCCGGGCCATCCACATCTTTGCAGAAATGGGCCAGCTCCCCCGGGGAAACTGGGCTTTTTCTCCACAGGCCCAGGCTGGGGACGGGGCCCTGAGGCAAGGCCCCTGGAGGGCCGGGGTAGATGGGCTGTCCATGGTACTGGAAGGGGCAGCAGCTCCAGGCATTGACACGGCCCACCAGGGACATGCCAGGCACCTTGGGTGGCTCTTTTTCACCCGGTGCCCTTGGGGACATGGGCACCAGGGCCATCTCAGGCCCTAACAGCTCCAAGCCCTTGCAATATTTCTTACCCTCATAGGGAAGTCCCTCTCTGGGGCCCAGGACCCCCTCCAGCCCCATGGGGTAGCTGTGGGTGGGCCGCGGCTCTTCCCAGAAGGAAGCGGGCAGCTGTCTTTTCCTCATGGGCACCTGGCCAGACCTGGCAGCTTCTGCATTCTGCCCCTGTAGGGTCTGCTCCTTAGAGAGACACTCCACCCCGTAGGGGTTCCCCAGAGCCTTCTCCTGGCAGTCCCCACCATCAGCAGGACTGGCGTCAGGGCCAGAATTGAGGGGCAGCCTCCCGGGCCGGTCCTCAGGGCTCCTTTTCAAGTGAGGCTCAGGCCCTCGGCCGGGGAGGCCCCTCGGAAGCCGGGAATACTTCTGGGAGAAGCGTTTGAGCTGCTTCTGCAGGTACTTGCGGTGGTCCACAGAGCGGCGGCAGGGTGCGGACTTGTCCAGGGCCGCCTTGATGTCGCTGGACGCCAGGTTCACGAAGTTCAGCAGCATCTTCACGTCACTGTCGGATGCCATCACCAGGGGGCCACTTCACGGGGCTTTCCATGAAGAGGGCGGTTCTGCTAGTGGGTGGCAACTCCAGGGAAGGGCACAGAGCTGACCTGGGGGACACAGAGGCCATTGGAGTCTCTTTGAGCAGCCAACTCAGCCCTCCCCAAAGGCCACGTGGCTGCAACGGTGGCCCCAGCTCCAGCACCCCTCAGCCACAGACAGAGTCCTGGGCAGAGGGACACCCATGTAAGCTGCTAAGCATTTCTGGAGCAGCTGGGATGGAGAGGCTCAAACACAGTCTTCTGGGGTCTGTTGTCCTCCACTTGTAGCTGAGGCTCAGAGAGGTCAGGTGACTTGCCCAAGGTGACCCAGCTACAAGTGGCATTGCTGGGGCTGGCGCACAAGTCCCCTCGCTCCCAGCCCACCGTGTCTCCCACACAGCACACTGCCAACGTGTTCAACCTGCCAGCGGAGTTTTTCTTTTCTGAGCAGAGGTGACTGCTTCACTTTCAAGCAAAGCCAAGCCCCGTCTCTCCCTGGTGGTGCCCTCCTCCTCCCACCCCCGCCCCCAGGCCCGCTAGCATCAGCCCCCCTCCTCGGTCGCCACGCTCCACCCCCAGCTCTCACGCAGGACCCGCAGGACCCCTGTCTGGCACTCAAGCCCAGGCCTGCCTGGCGGGCTGAGCTCAGGCTGTGGCAGCGGGAACTCCCCCGCAGAAGCATCTGCCGCAATTTCATGCCTCCTGGGCCACCTCCCACAGCCCCTCGCCCCTCCCCTGGGCCCCTGCCTGCCCCACCCCCCACCCCGTCGGGCCCAGCCGCCCGGCCTCCACACTGACCAAGGGTGCGAGGGTGCAGGCCTGGGCCCTGGCTGCCAACGTGGCCCCGCTGGTTCCCACCGCAGACCTGGGCCAGGCCCGTGTGCGGCCGCAAGCTCCGAGCGTCAGGCTGGAAGCAGTTGTGCCGCCCTCGAGTGGGCTGAATGGAGGACAAGTCCCCAGAGCTGGGGGGCCCCTCAGGCCAATCAGGAGCGCCTCTCCAGATACAAAGCATCCCAATCAGGCGGCAGCGCCCCGTTCCCACATTCTTTGCCGTCACAAATTGTCACCATGGGGACCATCACAAAAAAGACAGCTCCCAAATGCAATCATTTCCCGGTAAATTTCTACCCTTCAGCTCCACTCTCCCCCTCGGCCTCCACGCCCTCCTCCCCTTGACCTCAGTTCCCTGGTTTCTTGAGGGGACAGTGTGTGTGCGCGTGTGTGAGTGTGTGTGCATGTGTGTGTTTCAAAAGTCCAGGACGGAGGAGGGGCTGGGCCCAGAAGAGATGGGCTTGCCGTCCTCCCCCAGGGCCCCGGGCCTGCAGCTGCCATGCTCCAGTGCAGACAGACAATCGGACGGTAAGCCGCTGTCCTTGAGTGTTGAGTGGCTCTCTCCTCTCCCCTCTCTCTTCTCCCCACCCCGCTCCCCGAGGCATGGGCCGTGGCAGGCCTGTGAGGGCCAGCGGCACGCTGATGCGGGCAAAGGTAGCCGGGAAGGACCCGCTAACGAGGGGCTGGAATATCCATGGGAAGGCGGCCGGAGCTCTCAGGAATCTTGTCTTTATGTTTGCTTCCTCAATTGAGCTGCACAAAGCCTGAATTGCCCATTCAGTGCGGCCGGACAAAAGGCTGGCGTTGCACGGTCCCCTTGCATTTGTAGTCAAACAGTTAGGGACTTAAATCGAGTCGTCATGATGGAGAAAGAGGGGGACAAAGCCCATAGAATTGCCATCAGCAAACATTTTCCTGTGTCATATTAGCCAGTCTCCATGGCTCCCCCTGGCCTGGGGACAATGGCACAAGTTTGCACACTTGGCTACTGTCACCGTGCCAACGCCGGCGGGGCCGCAAGCAGGGCCGCTCTGAGCAAGCAAGGGAGCCTGGAGCGGGCCGCGGGCCCTGCCCACCAGCTGGCCAGAGGGAAGGTGAGGCCGGCAGCGGCAGCAGAGGGAGGCTGCAGGGAGAATGCGGACGGGCGAGGCCTCCACGCCAGCCAGCCTGGTGGGCCCCCTGCAGCCCCCAACTGTCCCATTGCTCTCCTTTCTCTTCCTTTCCTTCTCTCTCCTCTGCTACTTCCTCCTCCTGTCCCCTGGTTGGACAAATGGCAAGTGGTCTACACACCAACCCACACCTTTGCACCACGACCTAAAATGCCAGGGCCTCCTCTCTGAAGTCCCGCCTCCCAGGCTGGGAGCATTGACAGGGTGGGGCCAAACCTCACCCAGGAGTGCTGGCCCCACCCACTCCCACTAGCCAATAGACAGCTGCTCCAAGTCCCCTCCCCCTGTGGCCTGAGGGTCCCCACAGGCAAAATGAAGGGTTTGGCAGAGATTGCCCATCGTGGGTGGTGGCGTGGGGGGAGGTATTCTCCACACCCTTCCCCCTGCCATGGGGATTGGGGAAGTGTGGACTGAGATGGAGGTGACCTTGGACTGGAGCATTCTGGGTCACTGGCCATCACATGGCCTAGAGGCTGGCAGCAGCCTTTGCGTGGATGACAGCTAAATCAGCCCCTGAATTTTGGGGGTTACTTGTTTCTGCGGCATAACCCAGCCCACCCTGACTGGGACAGGCAGGACACATTCTTTCTGCCCCAAACCACGCTGCACACACAGCTGGAGAAAACGCCCAAGGTCACCGGGTTAGGCCCGGTGTCTCCCATCCGAGCCCCGGCTGCCTCCTGCGGGGGGCCAGGGTGCACTGCCCAGCATAGGTGCCAATCCCCCCACAGCCCAGTGCCAGGCTGCGCAGCCCCCTTCTCCATCCTTCTCTGCAGGGAGGCCCCATTCCCACGCTGGCCTCCTTCACACCCTGTGTCTGCTCCTGCTGGCCTCTCTCGGGGCATCGAGACTTCCTCACGCCTCTCCGCATGGTCTCAGCTTTCCTGAGATTCGGTGGCACCGGCAGTCACTTCTGCCCATCCTGACATGGCCTGCTGGTGGCATCGTCCTCTTGCTCCTCAGCCCATAGTGACACCGCAACAGGTGACATTGGTGAGCTCCGTGGGGGTCGAGTCTGCATCTTAAAACTCCTTCCCCTGTCTCTTAACAAGTGCTGTTCTTCCCTGTGTTCTTCCCACTTCTTGAGGAAAGAGGGAAAGAGGAAAGGAAGAAGAGGAGGAAAGAGGAAGAAAGGGCAGAGAAAATGGGACGAATTAACTGATACTTTCTGGGCACCTAACATGCACCAAACCCGTAACCCATAACGGTAAGTGGAAGACCTCACCTGACCCCTGGAGGGCACTCTTGTGGCCTTTTATAATGAGGAACAGCAGGGGGAAGTCACTTTCCCAAGGCTCACAGCTAATAAGTGGTAGAACTTGAACTTGAAGCAGGCCTGTCTGCATGCAAAGCCCCTGTGGGCCCCACCAACGTGAGCCACATTGCTTCCCTGAGCTCCTCCCGAGCACCAGGCATGAGGGCGTGCTGCCAGGTTCGAAGGCTTCAGAGAGCAGAGCTTTTATGTAAGTCACGGGTTCGGCTCTGCTGCCCCTCCGTCAGAACCTGACTGTCCACTTCCGACTCAGGAGTGCGATTGGGAGCTGCAGCTGTGGGCGGTTGGTCCGGGGGAGGGGAGGGAGCCGCGGCTTGAAGAACCAGTCTGAGAACCGCATCCACGGTCCTGTTCTGGCCCGGTCACACCCAGGCCTCAGGCCAGTGCTTTGGGAGCTGCCTTTGACCCCTGTAGGGAAGGGCTGCTCCGTGTCTTTCTGAGAGGCCAAACAGACAGGTGGAAAACAGTAACACTTATGCCCCAATCTCGAGAGCCATGTGGCAACCCCTCTCCCATATGGTCCTGTGTCTGGGCAGGGAGGGAGTATTTTCCTTATTTACAGGTGGTGGCATGCCCAAAGACAAGCCCTACATCTCTCATTCTCGGGCCCAACTCAGGGCTGCTCAGTCAACCTGTCTCTCAACAGTCTTCAAAGCCCAGCTCAGGCAGCTCAGAAGACTCGCAGCTCAGAGGACTCGCAGCTCCAGCATTAGCCACAACTCCCTCTCCCAGCCCTGTGTGTATAGATGCAAAGAAAAAGTCTAACCTCCTTGGTTTAACACAGACGGCCCTTTGTAATCTGACCCCTACTGGGGCCTTGCACAGAGTAGCTTGTCACTAAATGCTTCGTGAATTAAGTACTTGGCCCATTCTGCTAAATCGATTTTTTTCTTGTAGACTAGAAACAGCCATTCCCTGACTTCCTTCTCACTGGTTGTTTACCCCGCCCAGCCAACCCTGCCTGTGTGCACCCCAGGAGAGCGAGTGCGGGGAGTGTGTCTGCTGGGTCATCCCTCTATCTCCAGCGACCGGAACGGCCTCGGCACAGGGCAAGCCTTCATCGACCCCTGCGGTTGCTACGGTTGTCCTCGATGGTGAATCCTCTGTTTCTTTGGGACTGTGGAGGCTTTGAAAGCAGGAAATGCTGTTTGACAACTGCATCCCCTGCGCCACAGCAGGAGTTCTAGAAAGCTCCATTAATGGCAAGGAAGTGGTGCTGACTTGAACCTGAGGATCCCTTCCCAACCGTCGGCCATGGGCCTGTAGATCTGACCTTCCAGCTGCGTTGGCCCCACCTCAGAGGTATTCGCACCACTCGGGCCCCAGGGGCCCCCAGCTCCCAGTCAACTCCACTCAGCTCCTCCTTCGTGCCAGGGACCAAGGGTGCAGGGTGGGCTTGCTTGGCTTGCCCCTCTGTCCCTGAGTCAGCCTGTGTGTTGCGGGGGAGATTGACTTTGTCTGGATGACTCAAGAGCCGCCTTCTGCCCACCCACCAGTGAGACAGGGTGACAGGCCCTGACTGTCCTCGGCTCCCCAGACAAACCACGAGGAGCCGCCCATCCAGCATCCCTGGGCGGCACCTGACATACTCCACTTCTAGTGTGTGGCCGGCACAGATGAGGATGGAAACTGAGGCGAGAGGGCGCAGTGGACAAATGACATGCCCTGGTCCATCCAGAGGGGCTGGGGAGGCATCTGGGTGGCAGGCCTGCAAGCTCCTTTCATGAAGAGAAACCCCTTAAACAATATGGTGCAGCAGCACAGTACGAAATCCAGTCTGAGCCACGGGCCACGAGTACCGATTCATTTAACACGCGCAGATGCACACTTTCCACGCATTTCGCAAACAACGGATTAAAACAAGGAAGCCGTTTTGATGAGAAAGAACTTTGAAACCAGGGGCTATGGATGTGGTCTGGCGCCAGCCCTCCTTTGTTTTGGTTGCAGAGTATTTAGGAAATCTTGATTGAGAGAACAGCTGAAACGGTAATCTTTTAAAGCCTATCTTGTAATCTCTGGCATCAGATGCGTCCCCAGAACTCACCCTCTGGTCAAAGTCGGTAAGGCGTATGAAGTCCTGTGCCCTTCCCAGTCTCCGTGACCGCTGTCTTTAGTGGATGAGGAAACTGAGGCACAAAGCTAGAGAACCTGCCCAAGGTCCCCTGGGCAGTACATGATAATATGGCTGGGGGCGGGGTGCCGGGAGCCAGAGCCAGACCCTGGGTCATGACCACCGCATGGTGCTGCCCCCTGCTGGCATCATCCCTCAGCACAAGGCCCTGACTCCCTCGCAGGGGCTTTGCCAGCCCCAAAATGTGGGCGTGCCCGGCTCTCCCGGCCCTGCCAAGTGCGGTCCGACCACCAGACTCAGAAGACATGCCGGGGGAACACAGCAGCCTGACCAGAGCCTCCGTGGACGTGGGACGCAGATGCCACAAGATGATTTATGTAACTGACCCCCTTACATAACGGGAGTATTTTGGTCCCAGACCAGCCCGAGGCGCACCATCAGCTGTAATCAGAGCAGACAGGCTTCCTTGGGATGGGACGCTAAGCGTTGACATAAGCCCCGTCCGCTGTCCGGCTGAGAGCTTCCTGCCTGGAGACCTTGCCTTAGAACCGAGGCTTAGTGCCGGTGTGGCTGTGCCCTCAGAGCAGCGGGAGACCACGTGACCACCCAGAGGTGCACAGCCCAGTCCAGCCGGTCCCCTTGCCCCTGGCTGCAGCCCAGCTGCAGTGACAGAGATGCCATAGTTGACGCCCACCTTCTCCTCCCCTCTGGCTCCGAAAGCTGCCCAGGTGAAGCCCGTTCTGGGCACATCTCACCTGTAAAAAGGGGCTCCTGGGACAGGAATAATGTCCCTGTGTCCCTGATGGGCGTCTACAGTGGGCCACTGCCCCCCATTCTCGCCCCTGCCCTGTGCTGGTCCCTGCCCCCCACCACGTGTTCATCACCTTGACTGTATCCTCCAGTGCCTCTCAGATGCATCTCTCCACCTGACCCAGGGCGCTGGCCAGGAATGAAGCGTCGGTTTAATCTCAACTGCCAACTCAGATTTGACTAGTGATGGCTGGCGGGTGCCCCGTGGAAAGATTCCGAGGGCCCTACAGGGCCGTGATCGGCTAGTGCTGTCTTCTGTGGGTGTGCAGGGAGATGGGCTGGCCAGCTATGCCAGGTGTCCCTGAGTCCAGGTCAAAATCATGGGACGCAAAGCCAGGGTGTGAAGTGTGGCATTCTGGTAACCCACCCCGTGATTTAAATCAAGGAAACAGTGTCCTGGGGAAGGGCAGTGACTCCCCCATGACGCAAGTGCCCCTGCTTCCCTGGCCAGAGTTCATCGGTTCAATTCAACAAATGGAGACCGGCGGTGCTGGGCATTTTGGAGAGCGGAGACCATGAGCAGTGCAGTACGATGGAGGCGGGGAGTCGCCGCAGGGAGTGGGAGAGGTGAAGCGAGGGAGGAGGGCTGTCCTCCACGTGTACCTGCATGCAGTAGGCACACAATAAAGGCCGTCCTCCACGTGTACCTGCATGCAGTAGGCACACAATAAAGGCCCATTGAATGAACGAATGAATGAAACATAAAATGACTGGTTGGCTTCGGAGCCACCTTGGGGACTCCAATAGCCAGTGTCATGACAAGTGCAAACAGCAGGTGCTGCCTCTGTGCTCAGGCTCCTGGCCACAGCTCTCCCTCAACTGCTTGGCACAGACAGCGCTCTCCGACCCTCAGAGAGGAGCCCTAGTCTCCAGGAACGGACTTCCGAAAGGACGCATGATGGGCGCAAGGGCCTAGTTCCCCGCAAACATCACTTTGTGCCAAGAGTTTTATATCTGCCCTTTCGTTTAACCCTGAGTGCATGCATGCATGCATGAATGCATGAAGGAACAAGACCTTTCTGCACTGGGCTCTGCCCTTCCTGACTGGCAGGTTGGGAAACTGAGGCTGGGCAGGTAGCTGCATGCGTTCCCGGTCCCTGAGCTGGGTGGCAGAGGAGCTGGGGTTTGCACTCCGTCTGTGTCCACTCCACAGCGCCCCTCAGAGAAGGTGGGGACAGGCCATTGTCCCCTCTTGCCTGTCTCTTGCCTCACAGATTCCCCTCTGGCCCCTCCCGCCTGGAGCGCCTGTCCCGCTTTGGTAATATACAAGGGAATCCTTTTTTTTTTTGACATCTAACTTTTATTTCCTGACCTCTGAGCACAACTCTGCCTGTAGCCCAAGCTCAGCAGCAAACACACCTTTAGAAAATTCTCTGAGTAACGTTTTGCCCCAACAGAGGGACATTTGCATCATCAGCCAACAGCCGCTCAGGCCTGCCTGTGCACTCTGCTCCCGGGGTCCCGATCAGGTAGCAGGCGAGTGAGGAGAGTCACTACATGAAGTCGGTAGCCCCTCACCTCCATCCCCATGCCAAGGCTGAACTCTCCTGCGAGACTTGCTCCCTTGGGTGGCATTCCAGGGCTTGGCACATGGCAGGCACCCCTGGGAGCAGGTTCGTCACTTGGAAACAGATGTAAAGTACTTTCGAAGTCAGACAACTGCATTCCAGTCCTGCCTCCACTAATCTGGGCAGGTAATTTCACCTCCCTGGGCCTCACTTTTCTCATCTGTAAAATGGGGTAATTCTAGTCACCCTTCTGGCTTGCCAGGACCATAGAGAAAGAGGGGCTCCAAGGATGACCTGGGGCTGACCAGGTAATGCCAAGGGCTGGAACACAACCGGCCCTAAGTTCAAAGACATCCGTGAGGGGCTGGCAGTGATAGTTCTCATCTGACCCTGAACGAGGACCGAGACTTCTGGATGACAGGGGTGGTAGCAACAGTCCCCCAGCTGCCACAGATCCCTTCCCTCCGGCTAAGGGATGAGTCGAGGTGGCTTTAGCTCTGCTGGAAAGGAGTGAAGAAGGTCCTGGGGGAAGAGAATGCAGGAAAAGGAGGGACGTGGGGAGACACCAGCCGTGGGCTGGGTGATGCAGTCCACTCCTGGGCCAGGGCAGCAGAGTGGGCTCAGCCTGTGACCAGTGAGGCTGGGATGAGCCCCGGGCCTCGTCCGGCCTCTGCTACACTCAGACCCCATGTGTGTCTCAGGCCTGAAGGACCACCTGTGGGCCGATGACCCCCGTTGCAGTCTCCAGCCTGGCCCCCTCCCATGAACCCCAGAGTCACACCTAGCAGCTCGCACCCTCTCCCTGGGAGGCCCGCAGTTCCCTGGCTCTGCACGTCCACACCTGAGCTCCTGGGCCCCTCCCCACCCAGCCCTGCTCCTCTGCAGCGTGCTCCTCTCCATCGACCGACAGCAGCCCGCCCTTGTGGGGCCGGGGCCCAGGCCCCGAGGCCACCCCTGGCCTGGCTCTCATGCTCGCCCACGCACGCCCTCCTGGCTCTCCTTGCAGACTATGTCCAGAATTAGACCCACCCCCTCAAAACAGGAGCCTAAAACCTCAGCATGGGCGAGTGTCTGCCATGACGTATGCTTTACCCCCACTCCCGCCAGCCCTGTCCCGGCCCATCAGGAGTGAGGCTCTTCAAGACCAGCAAGCACTAGTCACACCTTTACCCTCACTGTGTGCCAACACACAGGAGCTCAGGCACACTCACCAGATCCTCTACCTATGCTACAGAGATCCTCTGAGTAACCCCCTTTGACAGAGGGGAAACTGAGGCACAGAGTGATGTGCCCAGGTTCACGCCGCTAGGAACTGGCAGACCCGAGACCTGAACCCAGGTGCACCTGAGCTGAGAGGTTGCTCCCTCTCCTCATCCGTATCTTCTGAGGGACCAGCCCCAGGGAGAGGCACCAGCCCAAGGAGCAAGCAGGAGTGTCTTTTCTAAACCTCCTGAGCATCCCCATCACTTCGGCCAGCCCACTGGAAGAGGCGCCAGGTTAGCTGAGGCAGCATGGGGCAGTGAGTTGGAGCTGAGCTCTGGAGTCCACCAGATCTGCCCCGGGGTACACACTTGGCCCAGAGAGCAGTGCTTGGATGGCTGGTATGGCGGCGGCCGTGGTTTCTTCCCCTGAAAAGGCTGCACACCTTGTGTAGAGGTTGCTCTGGGCATGAGCGTTCTGTCTGAGTCTCACTTCCTGTCTCGGCTGCCGGCCAGGACGTTAATGGCTCCCGTGAATCCCTCCTCTCCAGAGGACACTTGGAACATCAGGTAAAGACCACAGGGACCCTGGAGACCATGAGACACCCCAGGAGAGGGGGCGCTTCCGAGTCACAGACCTGGTCAAGCCCCACTCCTCTCACCTGCCAGCTGGGTTACCAACAGTGGGTCACCTAGCCTCTCCAAGCCTCAGTTTCCTCCTCTCAGGCAGCACCTGCCTGCCATGTCCTCAGAGGGGGTCAGGGTAACACCTGCAAGTGCTCAGGCCAGGGCTGGCCTGTGGTTGGCGTTTCCACCTGTGAGAGCCTGTCATGTCATCTAATTCCCTTATTAATCAGATGGGGAAACTGAGGCCGGCAGGTGAACAACTTGCCCAAAGTGGCATGGTCAGTACTAGTAGCCTGACTCCAACCAGTGCTCCTGCCCCCTCTTCAGAGCCCATATTTTGCGCCCTTGGCCAAGAGGAAACGCAGGATTCTCCTCTGAGCCCTCAGCCTTGGCCTCCAATGGCCACAAGAGGGCGCCCTTGGAATTGCTCCAGGTTCACAGAGTTTCTGGACCAATTAGCCCTTCAGTCTGTGGCCCCAACACTCACCGCCAGCAGCCCATGCTCCTGCCCTTTCTGAGTTCTGACAGCACACCACACCCCACGCCCAGCTCCTTGAAGGCATTCCAAAAACCCCTGTGCTGCCCCCTCCCCTGCCGCCACCCTCTACCCCGCACTCGAGGATGATCTAGTTTCCTTTTCCTGAGTAGACTTGGGATCCCCTGAGACCCCACATTGGTTTTGCCAAGCAGGGATTACAGGTAGGTTGTTCAGTCACCTCTTAGCACCACCCACAGTCCCATCCATCTATTCACAGCACCCGCTCAGCACCGGCTGGCGGGGATGGGCCGGGCTGGGGAGATGGAGGAGGACAGAGGGGAGGCGATCCATGCCCAGGGCCCCTGCCTCATGGAGCAGTGGGATGGACTTGGTTATCACAAGCAATGACAGGGCATGCTTCATCCAGTATGTCCACTGGAAAGCAGCAGAAGGGCAGGAGGCAGGAGCCCTGACCTGAGTCCCAAAGGAAGCGAAGGAGTTGACCAAGCACAGAAGGCCTGATGTTCCAAAGCGGCCATGAAGGGAGACACACGCCTGTGGGCGAGGACCTCGCTGTCTGGACAGGGTCTGGAAATGGGAATAATACCTACTGCGCTTCCCCGAAGAACAAAAGCGCATACGGTGAGTGCAAATGGGGACAGGGTGGGAACTCGGAAACACCACACCGACATGGGGTCGGGAGCTCTGTACCCTCGTCTCTCCCGGGGCGTCGTCGGTGCGTCTTGGGCTCTACCCGGTGAGCTCCCGGCCGAGCTCTCCAGCGCCGCGCTTCCTCCCCGGACCTGCTCGCACTTGCCTGTTCAGACCGCTAGGGCTTCCTGGGGCGCTAATGAGAGTCCCCGCGGGCTGCGCTTCGGACCGCCAAGGCGGTCCTCCCCTCTTCCCACTTTTTCAGGTAACACAAATGACAGGCTGTTTCCAAATTTCATCTCCACAGAGTCCTGCTGGCCTGGGGTGGGGCGGACTACGAGGTGAGTCCCCTGGGCGCTCCAGCCGCCCCGCTGCGCGCCCACTGGGCCATTGTAAACATCCTCTCCGGGCTGCGCATAGCCAAGGGTGTCATTCACTGGTTCCCCGAGAATTTGCCCTCCAGGAGGGCAGGTTGGAGCTGCTTCCTTTGTACCGACTGGGATCTCAGCCAGGCAAGTGGAGAAATGCTGCCAGGAGCCCATCGGCTTCTCTAGGGACTCTGGTCAGCCCTGTGCAGGGCACCCTCTCCCTTCCCTGGGGGGTGGGCACCTGCCGACGGGCCTGGGCTCTGGGTCCAGGATCCAGTGCTCAGCAGCAGTTGGGGAAGGTCTTTCCCTCCCTGGCCAAGGAGGAGTGGGGCTGCCGGCGGCAGCAATGAGAGGCTGGAGGCCCACGCACTGGGCCGCTCCCCGGACCGCTCTCCGTGGTGGCTCTCCCACATGCCCATTTGAACCAGATTTCACCCGATGTGAAGGCTGGGGTGGTCAGGTATGCCAGAATGTTTTAGAAGTCTAACAAGGCCCAGTGCTACCAAGGATGTGGAGAAGGAGGCACACTGAAGCCTTGGTCATGTGAGTGTAAGTTGGTGTTGACACTTTGGGGGGGGGGTTTGTCGGTTTCTGTTAAAATATGAAATGAGTCTGCTCTTAGACCCGGAGCACAGAGCACAAAGATCCGGGCGTGAGGATGTCTGCAGAAATGCTGTTTGCAACGGCAAAAAAGCAAACAAACAAAAGCAAAGACAAAAAACCAGACTCGGCGTTTACACCTGCCAGCGGCAGTGCCGGAGCGTGCTGTGGACAGCCACGGGAAAGAACGGTGGACACCTACAGGTGCTGACCAAGACGGGACTTCGGGTGGGCCGTCTCATAAAAAAAAAAAGTACAGAATTATGTGTATAGTAGGGCCCCATTCATGTCACCAAAAAAAAAAAAAAAAAAAACCCAAAGAAGGAAAGATAAAGTGAAGTCAGAGGGAATGATTGGAAAAATTCTGCAGGGACTGCACCCCAGAGTGATAACTGGTGGTATGTGAAAGGAAGTGGGAGGAGAGAGGATGGCAGGGGGTTATTTTTCAGTTTATAAACTTTTACATGTGTTGTTTGAATCTTTCCTCAGTGAGCCCATATGCATGTATAATGTTGTTGTCCCAAGTAAAACATGTATATACCGTTTTGCTCCAGGGCACCCTGACCTCAGAGTAGTCCTGCCCAGAACCTCTGAAACAGGTCAAGGCAAAAATAATTTATTCAACAAACATTTCCCACCAGAGCCCCTGTGCTGCATGCTGGGGACAGGAGAGACGTGCTCTCCACAGGGAAAGGCATGTGAACAGTTAAGGACCTTACGGCATGATAGGAAAATGATGAGATTTTCACAGAGACCGTTTCCCTGGGTGAAATAAGGGGAGGCTTCCTGGAGGAAGTCGTGCTTAGTAGTCTCAGAGATGATTGCAGGTGTATCAGATGGACCAGTAGGAGGAGAAGCATTCCAAGGGGGCAGATGGGGACGTCTAGTGCACCTGAGGGATCACAGTGGGAAGACGGGACTTGGGAAGGGGCAGGAGGGACCTGTGGCTCACCTCTCCCCTCCTAGTTGTTGCTCAGGCAGCAGGGACTCAGCCGACAGCCAGCAGAGGGCGCTGGTACCTCTTCCAACTGCAGAATGGAGCTGCTGGAAGAGTTGGTCAAAAAGCTTTCTGTGACCTGGGGTAGGGACAGCTGGGCTGTCAGGGCCCCGCACTGGGAGGACTCAGGTCATGGGGGTGTGAGTGAGACCCCAGCATGGGCGAGATGACAAGACACAGCATGGAGAGCAAGGGTGAGAGAGGGCAGCAGCCCCCTCCTGCCAAAAGGCTACTGGGCCGCAGGGAACGGGCTTTGAGGCAGAAACTTGCTGTTATTTCCAAAGACCTTGGTGATAACAGCCAGCACTGTGCAGACTTTTGTTCTCGTGTTACTTTCAGTTCTTGGACTTGTGCAGTAGTTGTAATGAGACTATTTTTGATGTCATATTCCGACTTTTCCTTTCCCCTTATTTTTATTACCCAGATATGTCAGGCAGAAACTTGCCATTAAATAGAAGATTCCTTTCTATTCCACTGAACTCCATCCTCGGAGCTTTGCCTGGTAGGTGGCAAGCAGTAGAACCCCCCCTACTGGTTGGGTTTGGTAACAACATGGGCATTCCAAGCTTGGTTGTCTGCCAAGAGGAAGAAGCAATGGATTTCTGCTGAGCAACAGCAATTTCTGCATAATCTCATTAGTCTTATAGGTCACATGACTATCATTTAAGGAATCTATGAGCATAGGGGTTAGTGTTTGCTGCATAACAAGCTGTCTTAGTTTCCTAGGTTCCTAGGGCCACCATAACAAAGTACAACCGACTGGGTGGCTCAAAACAACAGAACATTATGCCCTCACTGTTCTGGAGGCCAGAAGTCTGAAACAAAGGTGTCAGCAGGGCCCCGTTCCCTCTGGAAGTTCTAGGGCGAGAGTCCTTCCTTACCTCCTCCTGGCCTCTGGTGGCTTTTGTGATCCTCGGTGCTCCTTGGCCCGTGGCTGCATCACTCCAGCGTCTGCCTCTGCTGTCACATGGCCTTCTCGCTGTGTGCCTCCTCCGTGCCTCTGTCTCCCACCCTCCCTCTGCTTTCTCTTATAAGGACACCTGTCACTGGAAGTAGGGCCACCCTAACCACTATGAGCTCATCTAACTTTCATTACATCTTCAAAGACCTGATCCCCAAATAAAGTCACGTTCATGGGTATGGAGGTTAGAACTTCAGCATTGCCTTTTGTGAGACAAGTTAACCCATCACACAGCCACTCAGTGTTCTCCAGAACACCCGCCCTTCCCGCCATCCCACACCATGTGCGCTGGGCTGGCAGCACACCCTTGCTGGGGATCCCTGACTGCCACAGAAGCCAGTGTGGGTCTCAGTGGAGGAGTCCACTGTTTGAACCTGATTCTAGGGAGTGAGCACCCGGTCCCTGGAGGTATGCAAGCCAAACTGGGTTGGGAAGTGGCTCAGTGGAAGGAGCTTAATTCATACTATTAACAAACATTTTCCAAGTACTACTGGGCTAAATGCCAAGAATAGAGAGATGATCACACCCTGGGGGGACATGGACAAAGGTAATTGCCTCATAATGTGATAAGTGCACTAGTAGGAGCGGATAAGCAGGAGAGGCTACCACAAAGCTGGAGGCAGAGGACAGAGGGTGGCTGGGAGGTTTTCTGGGTTGGTAGTGTGAACACACAGGCCAGGGGTACAGAGGTGGGGCTGGCAGCAGCCTATACCAATGGACACGGTTATCCCCCAGGGTCAGAAACCAAAGCCCAGTGAGTGGACCATGAGGGAGGGAACAAGAGGGAGGACAGGATGGCAGGGGAGGGAAAGGAAAGGGGGGAGGGAGAGAAGGAGACAAGAAGGAGAAGAGGGAAAGGAGAGAATTATCTAAAACAGGTGCACAAGAACAGAGTCCAGGGCAGATGGACAGACCAAAGCAAGTACAACACGTCCTAAACAAAGCATGAAATGATGCTGTGTGTTTTCTATGAATTTGTAATTGTGTGTAAATGCCTTTTACCAGGACTCAAAGGGCCGCCACAAACTGACAACAGTGGTTTCATGGAGGGGGCGGTCACTGGAATAGAGGGGGGTACACAAGGGGGGTTCTAACTGTATCCATTACGTTCCTAGTTTTGAAGGAGAGAATACTTATACGCTATTCATTTGCTTCTTTAATGCACACAGAACGAAATGGCTGGGAGTGAATACGCCAAAACAGCAGCAGTGGGCAATTCCAGGTGGTGGTTGTTTAACTTTTACTCTTTTAAAAGAGCGTCACTTTCAATGAGAGAGAGAGAGATTTTTCTTCAAAGAAAAATCTGGAAGCAAAAATGCCAAAACATCACATACTAGCATGTGAGGTTGTCATTTCTTGTCAGGATTGTTCTGTTTGTCAAATTTCTCCAGATTAAAATGAGGCGAAGGGCGTGGACCCCCGCATTAGGGGGAGGACAGAGCCCAAAGCAACCACAGGGGAAGGTGGGGGAGGGGAGGGGAGAGGACGGGAAGAGGAGAGCGGGGGGGAAAGGGGCGGTTCCCACAACAGCGGCCCCGCCCCAGGATGGGGAGGGCGGGGCCTGGCTGGGGATAAACTACCCCTTCTTCCCACGTTACAAATCAGTGCAGCCTTTTCCTGCTCATGGCTTTTAGAAGGAAGAAGACACAAGTCCATCTTTGCCCACATGCTCACCTCGGCCCAGGGAATTCTCTGGAACGGGGCAGGAACCCAAGTGGCATTTGCTGCGGTGAAAAGCAGCAGCAGAAGAAAAGCCCCATCAGCCGGACGGCGCCCAAGTCAGAGGGGAAGGCTCTGTCCCGTGGCTGTGGCGCCTGGTCGTAACACAGACCGAATGACCTTAGGCCACCTGATTGAGTCGGCAGCCCTGGGTCCTGCCACCCCTTGTCCTGGAGTTACGGCCTCATTTTTCAATTAGGGTTGAATCTGAACATCTTCAAAAACTGCCTGGCGAACGTGTGAATCCAGGAGGGCGACCGAGCAAACTCAGCCTTTTTCCTTTCCCCACAGAGTGGGCGGAGCCCATTTCCAAACTCTAGGTGTGGCCCCTCTCTCCCCAAATCCTGAAACTCGATCTTGAAAAAGGATTATTTTAGCCCTATCAACATGTCATCAGTTGTCCCTCATCATAACACGAAAGATTTCCATAGCTGAGAGGATGACCTAGAGATGTAACTCAGCCTCTTCGCTGAAAAGTGGGGAAACAGAGGCCCAAAGGAGTCCTCCCTGGCTTGGAGCCCAGCCTGACCCCACTCGGAGGCTCTAGAATTCTAAACCTGAATGAAAAGGAGCGAACCTTTGAGTAGGCACTGGTGCCTCAGTGTATCCATCCTGCCACCATAATAGATGGAGGGGCCTTCGCCCTCAGTGGCACCCAGGTTTCCTGGGTACCTGCCTGCAGTTCCCAAAGTCGCCACCAGGTGGCCCCAGCCATTGCGCGTCACAGCTTCACGGTTCAAACAGCCGGGTTCCGCTCCCAGCCCAACGCTGGAACCCCAGGTCTTCCATTTTCAGAAGGCGCTGCAGCACAGGGGCTGGAGGGAGAGGCCTGCGTGTGTCCTGAACACGCCACCTCTATCTCTGAATATCCCTCACTCGCTTGTGAGCAGGGGTGTCAATGGCCACCTGCCTCAGAGTCGTTATGGCAATAATGGATGAGAAGCCCAGCCGGAATGGTGGTCCCTGTTCAAAAATGCCAAACCTCAATCAGGCTCCGGGGGAGCATGGCCTGGGGCACAGTCTGGGGCACAGCGCCCCTCCAGAGGCAGAGGCAGAGGCAGAAGGTCTAACACAGGCAGATCCTTAGTGAGGGCCCTTCCTCTTCTCAGGCAAGCAAAGGGGGTGTGGTGTGTCTGCTGTCTAAGCACAGAATACTCACAAGGCAGAAGGGGTCATCCCAGCACTCGGTCCTGGCCCAGAGCTCTGCCCACCCCAGCACTGCAGCTGTCTTCCCTCATGGCACCTCGGACACCCCGAAAGTGGTGGCCCTGCAGTGGGACGCGGCACACGTGGGTTGCTGCGGTCTGCTGTGAGCACAGGGCGAGGCGGCTGGCACCAACCACTGCCCAAAGCCCGGGGCTTGTCGGTGGCCGACGCGACAAATGAAAGCAGATTTCAAGTTATTCCTACACAAACATCATCGCTCACGTGGCAGGCTTTCCAGAATGTTCTGGGACAGAGTTATCATGACCACGCAGAGAACAGGGCCCAACCCTTGTGCATGTGTTCTGCCGAGACTGCCCAGGACAATGGAAAGGACAGATGCCTTGCATTTGGGGCATTTCAACCACAGCAGGGGTTCAGGACTGACCCTCCGAGGAGGGGGCAGGGTGCTCCGGGAATCGAGAGTGTGTGTGAAAAGGAACCAAGATCAGCATGAGCCTGGTGAGAGCCACAGATATTTCACTAAGCTGGAGAGCAGGGGGTAGGCGCCGGGTGACAGGTGGGGGGTTTGTGGGGGAGGGCAGTTCTGCCGGGGCCCATTCTGAACGGCCTCCTAAGCCATGCTGAGCTGTTCAGATTTTGCACAGAAATCCACAAGGGCCTCTGAAGGCTTTTCAGCTCCGCAAGTGCAGGGACTGGGGACAAGGAGGCCAGATCCTGGACATTGTTATCACCTGGGGAGAAGCCGGGGCCAGAGCAGAGGAAGCAGATACAGATGGGAGGCAGCACCTGAGGTCTGAGGTACGTGGTTGGCCAAAAAGTTCATTTGACTTTTTTCTATAAGCTGGCTGTAGTAGCATTTAGTTATCTTTAACTTCATTTGAAACAATTGTTAGATTGTATTGTGACAGCTGTCATATCAGCGTGCATTTTTTAAAAATATCAAAATTGGTGAATTTTTGTGTAGTTATTTTAATATTGAGCTTGGAAGAAAATACACATTTTCAGCATATTACGCTTTATTGTTTTAAGAAAGGTAAAAATGCAACTGAATCGCAAATAAAAAGATTTGTGCAGAAGGTGCTGTGACCGATCAAACGAGTCAGAAGTGGTTTGCAAAGTTTCTTGTTGGAGATTTCTTACCGGATAAGGCTCCACGGTCAGGTAGAACAGGTGAAGTTGATAGCAATCAAATTGAGACGTTAGTTGAGAACAATCAACATTACACCACGCGGGAGAGAGCCAACATACTCAAACATTCAAATCCATAGCGTTATTGGTGAAAATAAAAAATGTGCCTTTTATTCATGGAAAAAACCTCACGGACTTTTTGGCCAACCCAGTACTGAGGTTGCTGGATCTCTGGGACACAGGCCACGGCAGGGACAATGGACCAAGGACCACAGAGCACCAGACTGGCCGGAAGGGCTGGTGTGGCAGGGGCATCTGGGCAGGGAACAGGGGCATGTGGAGCCCTGAGGTCTGTGCCTTGGTGATTGGAGCTCCAGAAAGGCCCCGAGGAGGTGACTTCGGAGACACAGGGAGGAGAAAGATTGGCAGGAGGAGCTGGAGCAATGGTGGGCGGTCAGCATCCCGGGAAAACTCCCTCAGCAGACAGATGGAAGAGGAGGCAGGTGCGCATCCAGCGGTGCAAGGCGACAGGTGGGCTCCGGGGTGACTGAAACCAAGGGTGGGATCACAGAAACCTCTAAGACTGCAACAGGGACTGCAGAGCAGCTGGGACCAATCAGTGGGTGCTGGTAGACAAGTTCCACCTCTTCTCTCGGCCTCGGTTTCCTTATTGATGTAGTAAAAAGGGTGGCTGAAGTAGTCTCCAAAGTCTCTCCCAGTGTGGACCTTCCCGAGTTGTACAGCCCCTTTCCTTACGGAAGCACCAGCTAACAGGAATGATGGGGACATCCACACTGTCTGAGGGCCTCTTCCGGGCGGGCTGTCAACAGGAGAGCCTATTTCGGGCACGTTGCACAGGCTCCGCCCTGCACCACAGCAGGCCCTGCCGTCTCTTTGGGGTACGACAGAGCCAAGCAAAGTGGCCGCTCTGCTGACAGCATCCTTCTGTTCCACGGACATGTCATATGCAGAGCCCTGGAGTGTCTACTTCCCGAGGCCTGGAGACTGTCCCCTAAGTGCAACTGGAGAGAAAAGGAAGAACCCTGAATCAGGGAACCAAGGACCTGAGTTCCAGGAGACCTGCTGTGCGACATGGCAAGCCCTCCCCTTCTCTGGGCGTCTGTCCCTTTAATCTGCAAGTAGCCAGGACGAGGTGGTGTCTGAGGCCCGTCCAGCCTCCGTGCGCCCACTGCCAGCACCACTCGCCTCTGTGGGCCGACAGCAGCGCCCACGTGGCTGGTAGGGGTCAGGGTCACTGCCGGGATCCTCGACAGACTCCAGTGTCATGGCCTCTCCTGGCCCTTCTCTGCTCGTCCTGGGAGCCAAGACTTTTCCGTGGGCCTCTAAGCTGCAGGCAGAGCCTGCTGGGCTTAGTCCAACCCATGTGCCCCTGGAAGCCCTGGGGCTCATCTCCTGCATCAGCTGCTCCCTCCTGGCCATGGCCGCTACCCAGAGCATGCCGACAGTCTCTGCTGCCAGGCCAGCTGTGAATTTCCAGGCTGAGCGTGCTGCCCACCACAGCACCTGACAGCGGGGTGGTTCTTGTTCAAACCCACATTACCCCCTTGACATCCCATGAGTAAAACATCTGGATTTGCTGCTGAGGAAAGCAAACAAGGCATCATCTTGGGGACTTTCCAGCCCAGGGGCAAGGTTGGTGAGATTCACTGCTTCGCAGAAAGCCAGCCCCATTACAGAGCACTAATTAACTTAATGAGTAGCACGTCTTCCATACTCCACAGTCTATGAATCCCTTTCTGTGCTTCTTAAGTCATTCAACAAACACTAAAGGCCCGCTTTGGGCTAGCTCTCAGAGGCTATGGATGTGAACCAACTCCAGGTACTGCTCAGAATCACTCACAGCCCACCTTGCTCACAGCCCATTGGATTCTCACAGCCACCCTGTGACATAGTCTCATCCTTTCCCTCATGTTGCAGAGCAGGAAACTGAGGACGGGAAGATCAGGTGACGTATCCACAGCTAAGGGCAGGCCAAGCCCCGAGTGCAGGCCAGACTCCAGCCCCGGGTCCTTTGCTCCACTGCAGATGCCATGGCCTGCGGCCAGCGCCCTCCCTTCTGGACCTCGGTTGGCTCATCTGTGCAGTGACAGGGAGGGGAGTGGTGACCCAGCTCTGGTGGGCACAGGTCCTTCGATCCCGTGTCAGTGGGGGATTTGGCAAACGAGTTGCCTCCAAATATCAAGTTGGCAGATCCGGAGCTTTAAATCAGAGAAGACCTTGCCTGACAAGCCAACTGGGCAAGCAGGTGTCTGGGCCGAGCTTGAGACACTCACGACTCAGCCCTAGAAGCTCTAAACACATGGCGGTCCAAGTCCCTGCTGCCTATCATCAGGCCAGTGAGCCAAGTTCTGGCCTCGAAGCAGATGTTCGTTTCTCCCCACAGACCCCCACGCTGTAAATCAGGGGTGGGGCTGGGCGGGGGTGGACGAGGGGACTGGCCACCCAGCAGTCAGCATGGGGTGGGGCAGTGACAGCCCATCAGGTGTGAAGTGAAAGGAGCTGGCCTCCCCAACAGCAGCGGAGCTCAAGGCGTCCCGTGCACCTGGTCACCATCACTGCCCGTGGGCCCAAGTGCAGAGCCTGGGACCACAGGCAGTACAGCTACCAGAAGCACCCGGGATGCGGGGCCTGCTGTCAGGCAGAAGATTGCTGTTGCCCCTCCCCCCCACACCCCTCCAGAGCCAGCCCCACCCTCCGCGTTCTCTGGTGTCCCTGGAGGTGATTGCTGGGTGCCTCCAGTGACTTCCTGACCTTTGCTTCTCGGTGGCTTCCGACGATGGTGGGCATGGCCCAGGATTGGGGGACCGTGCGTGAGGTGACATGTTCATTCCTCTGGCTCTTTTCCTCGCAACAGCGGCAGCTCCGCTCAGCCTGCCCTCTCCTACAGCCTCTCCCCTGGTTTTGGGAACTGCTTCCTCTCCTTGCCTGTCAGACCTGGAGGTGACAGCAGCTCCCAGGGTGGCCGGCCCTGAGACACTGCCCCACCCCTTGCTGACTCCCCTTAGCCCCGCCCACCACTTTGTAACTATCCCCTTTATTGAACTCATTCATTTGTGCCGCGTGCTACTGATGGGCACCAACTGCACCGTCCGTCCCAGACTCCAGGGACATCCACTTGAAGAGGCACTGTTTTTCTTCTGTCCTATGAAGAAAGAAGAAACCTCTGCCACACGATGACACGAATGAGACCCAGAAACGCGTACACTTCTCTTCCATTTTAAATTTTTTAATGTCATATTTATTGAGAAAACTGTTTCAGACTTACTTAGACCTAGAGTCCCTTTAAATCATGTGCCACCCTTGTGCACATGTTAAAAGAAAAATATAAACAAAATAAGTCAGCAGAGGTCTTCACAAACTTTTTCACACTCAGCGCCCGCCCTTGCCTTGGAGTCACCTGCGTGCATGTGTGCCCACACAGTGTCACCGCGAGCCACCACGGGCACCGGCTCTTAAAGGCGCGCTCCAGTGTCGTCTCTGAGGTTGTTTTGCAAGCCACTGGCCACGTTCCCCAATTTTTCACGTACCTGTGCGGGCAATGACTACTGGGTTGTGACCGTCACCTGTCAGCATCAACTGTAAGGGGCACCTCCCTTTCACAGGTGCGGAAATGCGTATGTGTCAGAATTGATAAAATGTGAGTTTTAATTACATGGACCTTAGACAATTCGGTGTGCCTCTCGGGGCCTTCATGGTTTCATTTTTAAAAAGGTGCGTTTACCCAACCTGACCTGTAGAGTCAATGCAATTTCTACCCAAACCCCACCAAAATAGTCTGTGGCTAAGGACAAACGGGTACTCACGCGTGTTTGGGAAGATAAAAGACCCGTGAGCATGAACACGACTCTGAAGAAGAACACAGAGGACCGACATGACCCAGCTTCGAGACTTTCCGTAAAGCTACACGAATCGAGACAGGTTTTCACTGGTGAAAAAATAGATAAATAGGTCAAAGGAACAGGAGAGCTGAGAAATCGACCCATATAATCACACTGCTTTGCAACAAAGGAACAAAGGCAGTACAATGGGGAAAGGATCGTTTTTTTTTTTTTTTTTTTCAACAAACGGTGCCGGGACAACTAGAGATCCAAATTAAAAAAAAAAAAAGAAAGAATCATGAACTTAATGTAAAGTACAAAGTATAAAACTTCTAGAGATAACGAAGATGAGCTTGGGTTTGGTGATAACTTTTTAGATAGAACACCAAAAGCATGATCCATGAAAGACTAAATTGATAAATTGGACATCGGTAAAATTATAAACACCTGCTCCATGGTGGGGTGGGGGGACACTGTTAAGGAAATGAAAAGATGATCCAGAGACTGGGAGAAAATAATTGCAAAACATGTATCTGATGATGTATCCATATATACAATGTACAGATAACTCTTAAAACTCAACAATAAGCAAACGAACACTCTCATTTAAAAATGGGCAAAAGATCTGAACAGACATCTCTGCAAAGAATAGAAAAAGACAGCAGGTAGGTTTGAGGAAGATGGTCAACACCATACATCGTGAGGGAAACACAAACTGAAGTAACAGCCCGAGACTGCTACGTACCCACTGAAGGGCCAAATCCAGAGCTCCGACAGCATCAAGTGCTGACGCGCACGCGGAGCGACAGGAGCACCCACACGCCGCCTGGAAGGGGGGCTGGCGGTTTCTTACAGAACTCAACATACTCCCCCACACGACCCAGCAGTCGTGCTCCTTGGTATTTACCCAAAGGAGTCGAAAACTTATGTCCACACAAAAATCCAGGCACCAATGGTTACAGCAACTTCATTCCTAAGTCACCAAAACTGGAAGAAAGCAAGGTGTCTTTTAAAAGGTGAATGAGTAAATAAACTGGGTCACCCATGCAATGAAATATTGTCCACTTATAAAAAGAACTGAGCTATAAAGCCATGCAAGGACATGGAGGATGCTAAACGCGTATTGCTGTGTGAAAGAAGCCAGCCTGAAAGGGTATGTGACATTCTGGAAAAGGCAAAACTAGACCGTACAAAGAGCAGGGGTTGCCGGGGCTCGGGGGAAGATTAGGGCAGCGAGACTGTTCTGTGTGACACTGCGGTGGAGGGTAATGACAGTACGCATCTGACAAAACCCACAGAATGCACAACCTAGTGAACCTCAGTGTAAACTGTGGGCTTCAGTTAACAACAGTGAACCAGGCTAGCATAGCAACCCCAGCGAGTGCACCACACTCCCACAAGGTGCTAACAACAGGGGGAACCACAGGAGTGAGGGGGCACACGGGAAATCTCCAGACTATCTCAGAGGGACGCCGAGGTCTCACGCCCCCAAGAGGCCAGTGCACATGCCAGAGGAGCAGGCCCATGTGTGTGTCAGGGTGGGCTGCCCATCGGACGGAACTCGTCCAGAGGCCCAGGACCTTGAGAATGCCGATCCAGAAGCAATGGCGCCAGGGGAGGAGCGCCAGGGGGTTTTCCAAGGCGGTCTCTGATCTGGCCCGGGAGAGGAGAAGAAGCCTGGCGTCTTCCCCGCTGAAATGCTGTTTTGGTGCTGTGGTCAGTTCTCCACGCTCCCCCCACCCACACCCTAGACAATGTGGCTTTGCATTGGCCACATGAACTGCTTTCACCAACAGATCATGGTAGAAGTGACACAGTGTCAGCTCTGACCCTAGAGCTCAGGCCTTGGGTGCTGTGTCCTCCCAGACCACGGCCAGCACCCCCAGGTTGTGTGCCCGGGCTGACCTGGGCCATCCTTCCATTTCAGACCAGCCAGTCCCAGCCACCCCTCTGGCGACCCTCCGAAGCGGGAACAGACCAACACAACAGCCCAGCCAACCGACTGCGAGAAGGAATACTGGTTGATTGAGCTCCTAAAATCAGGGTGTTTTTTTTTAAATTACTTTATTGTTCTTCAATTACAGTTGTCTGCATTTTCTCAAAATCAGGGGTTTTAGTTAAGCAGCCATAGCTACCTAATTCAGATATATTTGCTGTCTCTCATTTGCATAGCCACAGTTATATAAACTTGGGTAACCAGGTATTCCACTTACTTTATATCCAAAGAATATTTCTATGTGAGTACATGTTTTTATAACAATCATGTTACTAATAATCTAATAATAAACATTTAAAACTAGAGGTTGGCAAAATGCAGCCCATCTCCTGTTTTTATAAATAAAGTTTTATTGGAACATAGCCGTGCCCATGAATTTGCATGTAGTCTATGGCTGCTTTCAAACTACAACGGCAAACCGAGTAGTTTCAACAGAGACCATGTGGTTCAATAAGCTGAGAATATTTACTCTCTGTCCCTTTGCAGAAAACATTTGCCACCCCCTTGTTTTACACATGCTTTTGACAAATTCTTTTCAAAGGATTGTCACGGAAGCGTGTCGGTTCTTCTACATCCAATCAGCCCTTGCTGTTTGTTTTCGTTTCAATCTTTGCACACATTAAAGATGAGAAACACCGTATCTTCTTGTTTCTGTTTGAATTTCTTAGGTTACCAGGGAGCCTATTTTTTCCATTGTTTATTTCCTGAACCGCTGATTTTGTTGTTTCTCTATTGTTCATTGATCTGCTGGAGGATTGCTTTGTTTCTCCACTTACATAAGCTCTTTACGTAGTTAGAAAAGTAATACACTTCTGTCTTATTTGTCACAAGTCCTGACAAACTCTTGCAGAGGCATTTGTGTCACATTATTATTATTACTATTATTATTATTATTATTAATCACCCATAAAAACAGCTAGCAGGCATTGAAGTGTCAGATGCACTCTGCCTGACTTTGGGATGCTATAGGACACGGTCCTGAAATCATGTTCCATGGACCCTAATGCAGCCATCAGGCTTCTTTCAGTTATAAGTGAGAGAAAGCTCAGCTCAACCAGGCTTACGCAAAGTAAAAAAGCCTTTGGCTTAGGTAACTGTGAAGTACGGGGCTGTAGGTACAGTCGGATCCAGGAGTCCAAATAAGGTCCCTGGGACTTGCTTACGTTCTTGCCATCTCTTGCGTCAGCTCTCCTGTCTGGCTTTGCTGTAGGGAGGCTCCTTCCTGCAGATGCCCGCAGATCCTGGCTTACACTCAGCCAGCCCCGCAGCCCCAGCACAAAAAGCAGACTTCTTACTCAGTGCTTCTAGGAAAGGTGCCAAGGCTACACTCTGGACCGATTCGGTCACATGTTCTTTCTGAGCCAACCACTTTGGCCAGGGTTGGCACTGGCTGATTGGCCAGGACCGGTGGATGGAATCCCTGCCTGAGAAAGGTGGGGGGCAGAGGAAAATCGGGTGCTGTACCAGACAAAGGGGCATAAATGTGGGCAGGCCAAGCACCACCCTCTGCAGGTGCCCGAGGAACCACACCGGGAGCCGGCGGGCCAAAGGCTGAGGGCTCTGCTCTCCTCCCCCGACTTCAGCCAGATCACCTCCTTGTTTATTCGCTTTATTTCTCGGGCCTACTGCTAAGATTTGTCCGGGGAACAGTTATTTGAGTTTGGGAGAAGCTGCAGAGTGAGCTGGGACATTCGTGATATGAACAAAGGGAAGCCTCCCAGCCTGAAGGACTTGAACCCACTTTTTGCAAGTGGCTACGGAGGAACCAGCAGCAAGGAGATTCGAAGTCATGCATGCCACATGCCCGGAACGGGCATGTATTGGGCATCTGGGTGCTAGACCTGGCCTGCGGCAGAGCAGGACAGAGACCCTTGCTCGGGCGCTCGCAGTGTGGTCAGGGGATGGCACCGTGTGAGTGAGTAAATACTGCACTGCACCCTATCACAGAGTCAACGTCACATCAGCAGGCCCCACATGGGGTCGCTTGCTCTAAGCCCCACATCACTAACCCGAGTCTTAGCTCCAGTTTTAGCTCTCCCAGAAACGCAGGCGTCAGCCAATCAGGAACCGCCTGGCCAGCACCAGTAGGTCATCTACCTGAGAGACCCCTGCTGTCCCCCCTGCCACAGCCAACGTGCTTTTGGCCTCCTAGTACAGCTTCTCATTCTGCTCTATAAAACTCCGTTGCTTCACACAGGCTCTTGGGGCTCCTTTCTATCTGCTACATGGAATGCAGCTGCCCCATTGGTGAATCACTGAATAAAGCCAATAAGATCTTTAAAATGTACTCAGTGGAATTTTGTTTTGTTTTTAGCAATAGTCAAATACGTAGAGGCAATGCTCTGGAGGAAATGACATGGGAAAATACAGCGAAGAGTGACGGGGCGTGGGGCCACCTTGTCCGGAAAGCCCAGGGAGGGCCTGTCTAAGGACGCGGCATTTGAGCTAGGGTCCTCAGAAGGAAACCCACAGAAGGAGAAGTGCGGCCGAGGCAACAGCTCGAGCAACGGCCCCCGGGTGGGACTGTGCTGTGTGTGCCTGAGGGACAGAACGGCCCACGGCTTTGGAGCAGATGAGGTGAGGAAGGCGCCAGGGCCAGGGGCTGCAGGATGGCACAGGCCTCGGCACGGGGCCCGGGTCCAATACACGGGGCGGGAGCTGCAGAAAGTGAAGAGAGCTGATTCCGTGAAGCCAGAGCCAGGTGTGGCTTGGTGACAGCGAAGAGTTTCGAAACTGGCTCACTTGAGAAGCCTTTTCGGATGGTCAGTGGTGTCCGAAGACAGAATGGGTGGCCTGTAGGTGGTGAGCTCTCTGTCCCCAGAGGTATGCAAGTAGGGTACAGGTGTGGGACAGGCTAGAAAAATGCCAGGAGTAGGTGATTCTGTGAAATCAGTGAAGGAAAATGGAACCAAACTTGATGATAATGCTTCACAAAGTTTACGGCGTCAAAGGACCCACTTAAAACATTTTAGCAGCAGCCTGCTGAGATCAGAGCACTCGCTAGAAATGATTTATTTACATATAAAAATGAGACATTTTCCAACAGCCTCGCGACAGCCCCTGGGGTGAGGCTGTCATTGGATGGAGCCTCCGCTGGTCGGAGGCTCAGCCCCTGTGGGCTCCAGGCTCCGCTCAGCGGGGGGCTGATTGCTTTTCTTGGGGGGGCAGGGAGGCAGCCATGCCTGCCCAGCCAGCATTCCTGGGTGTGACTTCTCCAAAATAAACTTCAAATAAGCATTTAAATGTGCGGCTGAGCATGAAGTACAGTCAACATTTTTATTCCAAGAATGCAAATGAACCCCTGAGGCTCCTGGAAGAGGCAAACAGTGTTCCTGGTTCCAGACACACTTTTCTTAAAGGCTCGAGTTGGGCTCAGCTAGTTCCACCCTCTCAGGCCAAACTTGGGGAAACTGAGGCTGGGGGGCTGGGTCACAGAGAGGGAGAGGGCCCACTGGAGGATTGTAACTCACTTTAAATGAGATGACTTCGCGGCTGCCTCCCCAAGCCAAGCAGTTTAGCAGCATCTGAATCCCAATTAACACCATCCAGATTCCCCTGACGCCCACCTCCTTCCCCCTGTGAAAAGTTCACCCAGGGCCCGTGAGCCCCTTCACGGAATGTACATCAGCTACTGCCCGCTCTGAGCCCGTTCCTGTAACCTCAACGGCAGCCGCCGGTCGTCCCCAGTGCTTCCTCCGGAGTCCACGCCCCCTGTGCTTTCCCCCTTTCCTCTCGGGTCCCTGGCTGAGACTCTGCTATGAATACACCAGTCATCCAAAAGCCAGGTCCAGCCACCTGGCTTCTTCCCCATTGACCCCTGCCCCCACCCATGGAGCCCGACCCCCACGTGCCCCGACTGTCCCCCAGCACTGACCGCTGCTTTCAGGCACCAGACACCTGGCTTCCTCCCTCGGAGTCCTGCCTCCTGCCCTCGGGTGAGGGCCTTCCTGTCCCGACTCATTCCCCCGTGGGCAGCCGAGAGGGAGCCGACTTCTTGCCCTGCCTGTGGAGAACATAAGATGATGGTTATATACTCGTTTGTTTCAATTGTGCAAACAGAAAGGGTGGGGACCCACAGGCATGTGGGGAGGCGACTGGACGCCGGCGTGTTCAGGGAAGCTCTCCGACGGCAGCCAGGCAGTGGCCACCACCAACTAAACAGCTTTGCTGTTGCCGACGTGCCTGAGCCCATTAGGCCAGGTGCTGGGGACCCACGGTGAGAAAGGTAAGTCCCACTCTCTTCTGGGACCCCCAGGGTGGCAGGACTCGGTCACGGAAGGCAGACAGAGCCTGTAGACACTGTGGCGGGAGTGGCAAATCTAAATACATCCACCGAATGGAAGGAGCGAGGCTTCTTCGTGATTGAGGCCCCAAAGGATCATAAACTACTCATCTCGGCCATCTGCACTTGTCGGTCACCCTTTAAGTCACTTCCATCAGAGGCACAGCTGCCTGGTATTTAAAAGGAGGAGACGGGTGGGGGCGATCCAGAAGAGGGGCTGTGGTGTACGTGTCCCTACACATCCCCATTGCCCCCACCCCAGACCTCTGCCCAGGACCACCAACCCAACGGGATGCAGCACTCTGTCATCCGGAGCCCCCAGCTCCCCCCCCCCCCCCCCCGCCCCCGTTCCTCTCCTCACCTGCTGGGACTGGATGGCGGCTCACCTGGAATGCCCCTCTTTCCTTTACTGCCCCCAGGCTCCACCGCCTCCTTTGCAAGGTCCTTCCGCAGGGAAGCCATTGCTTGCCTTGGAGCAAGCTGTTTCTCCTCTGTGATGAAGTATAATTTATTGGTTTATTTGCCAGCTCACACTCAGGACAGGTGCAGGGTAAACACCCAACTCACCTTTGTATCTCCAACACCTAGCACAGAACCTGGCAGTCACTCAGGAAGCATTTTAGGAATGGGTGGATGAATGAGTGGACGGATCGGTGAATGAGTGAGTGGATGGATGGAAGAAGGAGCGTGAAGGAATGAATGAATCAG